>JAMQCK010000236.1:0-35103 GCA_024196135.1 Pleurotus ostreatus/Saccharomyces cerevisiae fusant | reverse complement strand
AATCAAAGAATGCCACCTCGGTATCTGTAGTGATCATCAAGCCAGAGTGCGAAGAGAAGGGGGATCGAGGGGACATTTCAAGAGACGAGCCGGCACTCGAAATCAAGCACACAGGAGAGAGGATGGTGGAGGGAAAGCGACGCATGGGCCTGAGCGTAGTGAGTCCCCCGCAGGCCGTACTCGACTCATTGTGCAGATCCTTTCCCGTACTGGATCAGGGGGAGCCCTTCGAAATTCAACACACCTCAATACCACGCCTCATCGCGTCTACCTCTCCTCCTCCGAGGCCATCTCATTGCCCCCTCCACTCGCCCTCATGCGCTCCATCAAACACCCTACGAGCATGTCGGCACTCCATCTCTCCGCCCACATGGCCAGCAAGCGCGACACTCCGTGACAGAATGTCACCGGCGCTCTGGGCGCTCGCGAGAATATGTCGACGGGATATGACATGCGCGCGAAGCCAAGACGCTCTCACAGTCATTCCGCACACGGAGCGCGCAGCTGAGGAGGTGCGAGCTCGCTGGTTATGCGAGTTCGTAGGAGAAGTATACTATACCCCGCACAGCGCACGCACTGTCTGCGCCTTTGCAATCGTTTTCGTTGGCCCTTCGCCTGCTCTCACTCAACCACACTATTGTAATATATGATGTCTCCTAGGCGTCCCCCTCGACTTTGCAGTGACTCCTCGTCTCTCATCTGTTACAACGTCACGACACCCTTTCTTTTCATTGATGGATCTATTCCCTGGTGAGAGCTATCTCAAATGTGTCGTAGTCAGCGGGAAACGCGCTCGGCCGCGAAATGCTCGCGCTGCGTCGCGCCGCGCGGGGAGTTCGGATGCATCGGACCGTTTGTTTGTATATGTATTCGTCCAGCCGGCCAAGGCAGGTGAGGGTGGAATTGGGAGAAGTTCTTTGGTTGACAGGTCCTTTACGTAGCGTTGTCCTAAGTCCGTCGCTCTCTCCTTTGTCCCTCTCCCCCTCAGGATTAGCACCCTCGCCTGCCTGGCCGGTTGGGTAGGAGCCTGATGCCATGAAGACTGCGAGGAAGTTCAGGTTATGGTTCGAACGATGGACTCGGCGCCCACGTGCCGCACCGGCAATCCCCGGCGCACCTGACCCCGTCACATCGCGCGTCCGCCGTTGATCTTTCTCACCAACCATCATGTGCGACGATGGTTTCCGAGCTTCCTCGTTATCTCGCGCATCCAATACACGTACCACGAGCAGTGCACCTCGCAGCCGATGACCAGACCAGGCCATGTTCAATGATGTCAAGCGTGTGATTCCCTCGAGCCGTAAGGCTTCATTCCCCCGAAGTTCGAAGCGCGACTGTATCAAGTATCTTTGGCGTGAGGAGGGTTGGTGGGAAGATCACCGCCTCATCAGCCGTCGTGCTGCCGCATATAACTGACGAGGGAGGCTTATCGTGCTCTCTCTTCGCTCCCTCACAGGGCGCGATGAGCCCGGACGGCGGTGCTCCCCTGTTGGCCAAATCCCTGTGGGTGCGGCTCACGAAGGGAAAATGCAGACGCTGAACTCGCTATAGCTTCATCAACAATGCCATGCACCTGACCAGCATGGGTAAGCCTCGCCGGTTTGCCTCAATTTTTATCCCACTCTGATGCGGCATATCTTCAGCGATACTAGTTTACGATCACATTATAACTCTCGGTAGGCGGCTTCCTTGTCCTCTGTGCCACTCTTTGAATACCTCCTGACAAACTCAGCAATGGAAATTGAGTACGTCTGGCTACGACCCAAGAACCGCGCCTCGCACGTATTCTTCGTCTTCCGCTACACCGCCTTAATCGTCACGGTCTTGGCTACCGTCCTCGGTCTATGGACCGCACCGCTCGAGGTACGCGTGATCACCTGCTCCTTTTGACTCTGTATTTCTTCTGTAACCGCCGTTGACCGTCTGCTCTCTCTACTCGCTTCTGGATTCTGTGCCAACCAAACCATCTGCTCGCTCAACCGGTCGCTGACACCCATCTCCAGACGTACGTCCCCCATAAGGACGTTTGCCCATTCAGTCCTGACCGTGGACTCCCACGTCTCATAGGTGCCGAGCGATACGCAATTTTCGGTTTGCGGCTTTCACTACGATGGCGGTCGTCGTTGCTAGTGAGTTCTGTTTTCGCTTTTGTATGTACCTCAAGATCGAGTGCTGGCTGTACTTCGCGCTTGAGTTCTGGCTGTACTTCACGCTTGAGTGTTGAGGGTACTAGTGAGCCCGTGGCGGCTGACGACCTCCCGCCAGTCCTCATCATGCAGCGCGTCTACGCAATTTTCGGCAAGAGCAAGCGCGTACTGTATGGCCTTCTGTTCTATGCGGCAGTTGGGAGCGCGGTGATATTGGTGAGTGTTGATGCTTGCTCAGAGGCTGAACTCTAAGATGATGAATGGAGTTTGCTTATTTCGCCCCTCCTCTCAGTGGGCCATCAGCACCCAGAAGTACAACATGTCTCCCAGCGACGAGGTCCTGCATTCCGTGACAGGTCTGCGGTGCCCGGTGACAGTATCTGGGATGAAGTACGTCGACTATCCTTGCGTCAGCGATAGAGCGCGCTAATCGCACGACGATACGTTCAGCTCAATTCGTAAGTTAAGCCAACGCGTTCTTCGCTATGACGATTTCTTCGCATTCGAATCGCTGCGATGGCACTCTTGCATCGCCGTCCTGGCACTTTGGTCTCACCGTCCTGGCACTCTTGCATCACCGTCCTGGCACTCTCGCCTCTCCGCCCTGGCACTTTGGTCTCACCACCACGGCCTCGCTCTTCCATTCCCGCCACGAACTGACAAGCTTCGCCCAGGCCTCTCCGCCATATGGATCACCGTCATGGTGTACGACTTCATCGTCTTCGCGATGACCGCGTACAAGACGTTCGGCGCGCTGCGGGAGCCGCACATGCCGATCATGCAGCTGCTATTGCGGGATGGTGAGTTCTGGGCGACGGTGCTCGATGCGAGGCTGAAGCGACGATGCCTGGTGCGAGGCTGGGGCGACAGCGCTGAACTTTCTCACTTATCTGATTGTGCAGGTGCTATATATTTTGGAAGCATGTTTGCGCTGAACTTCGCTAACGTATTGACCTATTATGTGCGTATGATGTTGAATTATGGGACCTTATGTGGATACGCTCTGACTGACGTATCACGCGCAGGTCCTCGATGTGAGGTCTCCGTACCACAATCGCTCTCTCGTGGCTGGCTGATGTGCTTCTGCAGCCATATCTCCAAGGTTTTCTCGTACCCGTCGTTAGCTGGTAAGTCGGACACGCTCACGCCACTGGCATCCTCGCCCTCCGCCTCCCATCGCGATCCTCGCCCTCCGCCTCCCACAATCCCGCGTTGAACCCACTAACCGCGCCCCCCCAGCGTCTCCGTCGCCATCCTCTCCCGCATGATGCTCCACCTGCAGGAGACGTCCGCAAACCGCTCGAAGCAGACGACCGGCGGCGTCGAGCTGACCACGTTGCCGTGGGTAGTGGCGCACTCGACTGCCAGTGCGCCCTGGGAGGTCGCGCACTCGACTGTGGTGCTTGACTCGCTGGTGTGCTCGGATCCGTCGTCGACGGAGGAGGTGGAGGGGCGATGTACGATGGAGGTTGGTAAGGGCGGGGACACGACGAGGGCCGCAAGGCGAGGTACGGAGGATGCAGCGAGGCGAGATCCAGCGGAGACCGTTAAGGTCAGAGGCTCTACGGAGATTGCTTGAGGTGCGGCCCGTGCGGGTGATCGTGCAGATGGCAGACCTGCGCCATGCGCTAACGATTTCAATTAGGCGTTATATATATGAGGCCCGTAGACGGACAGTGTATTTGACCTGCCTTTTGTACCATATCATGTATCGTGAGGGCTGTATGATGGCGTTATGTATTCACTGCAGAGGGTTCGACTTATCCGACGAGTATCACACGCACCTAAACTTCCAGCCGCGTTTGAGTTTTCAAGCAAGCGCCTTCAACCACGCCAAGGGCGAGGGAGACCAGCAAAGCGCTCTATAACATACCGATTCCGCTAGACTACATGCTTATATACTACAGGCAGACGATACGTGCCAAATAAATATCATGCGCAAATACATAAGGATGGCAGTCCAAGATGAGGAGGATACATAAACAACGGTCGTTCAGAGACTTCGTAGCGAGTATCGTGGGTCGTGCACTCACGGGATGTAGCCGGCGGGGGGACGGGCGTGTCGTGGTGGTTCGTCGAAACGAAGTGCTAGTGGGTCACTTGAACGAGGTGTGGGCAGGTCGTCTGTACGGAGTGGAGGCGAATCGCCCGAACGTAGCGACAGCGGTTCGTCTCCGTTGATCACGGTCTCCGCGAACGTCTTGTCCTGCTCTAGTATTTGCGTCTCGGTGAGCCGGCTTATGTGGACTTGCATGGTGTCCCTACGGTAGTATGACGCGCGCGGCGCGTAGCGCATCCCACTGCGGTCACCGCTGCTGAGCGCGGTGAGCCCGTTCGCCTGCGTCTCCTCCCGCGATTTGAGCCCGACGCGGAGGAGGACCATGTAGAACGAGATGGAGATGATGGGCGTGATCTGGTAAGGCATCGGTGTTAGGTGGGGGATATCGAAGAAAGGTAAAAGAAGATTGTGACGCACCATATCCAGCACCACGTACTGCGCCCGCGACTGGGAGACGAAGAGAATGAGGGCGCAAAAGAGCGTGACGGAGTAGAGAACGCCGGCGTCGACGACGATCAGGAGGACGGGCCGGATGGAGCTGCGCCCACTGCGCCAGACATGAGAGCCGCGCTCGGCGGACCAGAGACGATAGGCGAGGAGCGCTGGAGTCCGGTCAGCACGGCGTGTCAATGGCACGCCAGGTGAATAGGCCTACCGGTGGCCATGAAATTGCATGCCAGAGTCGTCGCGTAGAAGGCGGTGATCCATCGCGCTGTGTTGGCCGCGAAGATGTTGCCGGACTCTGGGGTGACTTGCGCGATGGTGTAGACGGTCCCGATGCCACTTGCTGTGGATAGACGATATGCGTAAGTATCTTTCCCTCTCGGAGTATCTATGAGGGACGAGCCTAGAACGGAGCACCACAGGATCATTGGTAGCACGATGACCCATATCTTGCGCCACACCATGTAGCAACGGTATATCTGTGGCATAGTCAGTTTCATAGCTGGGCACTCTGTAAGGGAAGTCCTTACAACGACACCGTCGCCTAGGGCTGTATGAGCAGTGTAGATGCCATTCTTCGACACGAAAGTCTCTTGCGAGACGTCAGAGAAATACGCAATAGGCCCTCCGAGGGTGTTGCGGTGCCGAACAAGGCCTAGGTAGATCCTCCTGATGTCGATGCAGAGGTGCTACAGGCAAGAATGAGCTACGGTCAGCGTTACGAGTCTCAAAACTTACAGCTGTGCTAAAGGCGAAGAGCAGGAAGGACGCAAACAGCATGAGCTTATGAACGTCCTTCCACTTGCGCCCTCTCTTCAGCACCCAGACAGTCGCAGCGCCCATAAAAATTGAGAAGCCTGTCCGCAATCAGCGAGGTACACGTATCACCAGCGGGCGTCGCACCATAGAGGACGCCCTCGAGGACCGTCGAAATGATACCGGCGACGTCAAGAGGGATGTCGCTCGCGGGCGGCATGGCTTGACCAGATGACGGCCTGACGAGAGAGCGCTCCGCACTAATAAACCCGGGGTCGTGCGCCGTAAGTGCGCGCGATGCCTGGCCTCATGCGACGACACCTCAGAATGATGGGTAGGCGCCGCACCGCCATCGGCGCTGTTTACGGACTTGAATGCCATTGAAACGGGTGCTTTAGCGTCCGCAAAGGAAGGTTTCTTGACTGTTTGATCACATGGAAGCCTTGTACGCCGACCCACAACAGTGTCGGGGTTGCTATTGGCAGGCGGGAGACCATCACGACGGTCATCAGCTAGTTGAGGCGTTCTTCGTTAGATGGTGACCTGCACGTCCATGCAGTGATCCCGAGGCTATGCTTCCCGAATTCCAAGCCCGTTGTCTTCTTCCATTGTTCTCATTCGGCGAAGCGTTCTCCTCGGATCTCCCGTAAACAGACAGTAGCCTCGAAGGCCTGGAGTCGAGCTTGGTCAGAGATAGATCCCTCCGTCGCAGAGGCTATCTACGAATTCGGCGCTGCTTTGTATTGCGTCCTGCAGCACAAGTCCGTCGCAGTAGGATTGGAACTACGCGGAGGGGTGATAGCACGCACAGATTCTGAACATAGTCGGCTACTCATCGGTGCGTGATTTGAACCGGGGCAAC
This sequence comes from Pleurotus ostreatus/Saccharomyces cerevisiae fusant, assembly GCA_024196135.1. Lineage (NCBI taxonomy): Eukaryota > Fungi > Pleurotus ostreatus/Saccharomyces cerevisiae fusant. The sequence goes on along the minus strand of JAMQCK010000236.1, from coordinate 28,835 downwards.
CTGCGGGACGCCCGTATATACCAAGTGATGTTTGTCACTTGAGCTGAGCATCACTCGAGAGCAGAGTCTGGATTGTATATCTATATTCATCCCATAGACGCTGCGGTGGTCTTTGATGCAGGTTCTGGGACGATGTCGAGGAAGAGTCGCGTTTCGGAAAATTCCGTGTTCCCCGTTCGGTCATTTGCTTCCGACCTCGTGGGTGCTTGTTGGTCCAATCCCTTTCGCATCAGTCCCAAATGGTACAAAGTCTGTTCATAAATCGTGTTCTTACATTCTGGTGTATCGTGGGTAGCTATCCAAGAAGGGGACAAGAACCATGTAGCCACACCCAATGCTCAGTTATCCGGGATCTTCTGCGACGCGCCCGCGGCGAAGAACTTGTACCCTTCCTCCGTGTACGGCGGATAGCGGTGGCCAAGGAAGGGCTCTGCGCTGTATGGCGAGACCTTACGTCAGCATCCAATATTCCAATACAGTAGAAGTATGAGCCACGTACGCCAGCGGTACGTTGATGTAGCTCCTTTGGTGCGTGAAGGTGTCGAAGCCGTATTTGCCGGAGAACGAGCCAACTGCGCGTCTATCAGCGCGATATTCGCAATATGATAACGCTCATTTACACCCAGAGTCGCCCAAACCACCGAACGGGGTTTCGTGCACTAAAGCCGGCCGTGAGTATATCGCGCACGGATAACAAAGGACCTTGACGTACCACCGAGCTCCATGAAGGTGTCGTTGAGAACGAGGGTACCGCTGCGTGTACCGTAAAGGACTGTTGTAAAAAGCATTAGAAGGGGCGATGAAGGGGGGAAATAGAAGTAAGGCGGGACGTACACTTATCCTTCGTCTCTGCGCTCTCGGTGAAGACGTGGATCACGAGGGGCGTGCTATACGACCTGATGATACTAATTGCCTCGTCAACGTTGTCGACCGGGACGATGGGCATAATAGGCGCGAAGATTTCTCTGAGGACATTGTTAGCGATCGACAAATTGATTGAGTCGAACAGGAGTGTTGAGGAACGCAGTCGTTGGGCAGACACAAAGAATCAAGACAAAATCGAACGTACCCCTCCATCAATGCATCCTTCACATCCACATTCTTCACCACCGTCGGCTCAATCCTGCCCTCTTTCTCCTTCCCACCGGTCACAATCTCCCCCTTCGTCCCCGCAATCAGACCCTTCACACGCTCCTGCGCGCTCGGGTGCACGGCCGTCAGGGTGGAAGATGAATCAAGGGGACCATCGGGGTAGAACTGCTTGTACGCCTTTTGGATGGCGGCGACGAAGGCGTCCTGGTGCGAGCGGGGAACGAGGATGTAGTCGGGGGAGACACAGACCTGGGTGAGGTGAGTGAGATTTTGGATATGAGAAGGGAGACGGGACGATTGAGGGGTGAGGTGAAAGTGGGGAATGAGAAATGAGAAGTGAGAAGGGAAGGGTGAGGGGCGAGAGATGAAGATCAACTTTCGACGCTTACCTGGCCGGCATTGATCTGGCGACCCCAAAGGACGCGCTTTGCAGCGAGTTCGATGTCCGTGTTCTCGGCGTCGACGAATACGGGCGACTTTCCTCCTGCAAAATTCTGCAGTGAGCAATTGGTACGCTTCATCGAAATCACACGCACCGAGTTCAAGCGTCGTAGGAGTCAACTGCTTCGCCGCAGCGGCAGCGACGATACGGCCAACGTTCGTCGAGCCTACCTCGTGGTGAGCCAGACGTATGCGAACAACAGCATATCTGCCTTACCCGTGAAGAAGATGTGATCTGTCAAGGCCCGCGTCAGCAACAAGGACGATGTCTCGAAGACCCCATGCGCTCAAAGACTTTATGCGCTCGAAGACCTCGTGCACTGGAAAAACCCTCCTACTCACCAAACTTCAGCTCCAACAATTTCGCCGTCTCCGCCACCGCCCCATTCACCACCGCATACGCATCGGAGTCCAGATACTTGGGAACCAGCTCCGCGAAGAGGGCCGCCACGCTCGGTGTGTGCTCGGAGGGCTTGAGGATGGCCGGGCAGCCGGCGGCGATGGCGCCGACAAGCGGGCCGAAGGAGAGGATGTAGGGGAAGTTCCACGGGCTGGCGGATGAGTTAGCGTCAGCATGGCAGGTGTTATACTGGAAGGTGCTTGGAGCGCTTGCAGGGGCTTGACACTGCACTAGCACACGCTTGCGCCGCACCAGGGCCCGCTCACCGTACCGCTCCCTCGAGTAAGAAGGGAAGTAGACTCACGAAATGATGACAGCAACCCCCTTCGGCACCTTGTAAATCGTCGTGTCCCACGAGCTGCGCCACTCCTCTACCTCGGGCTTCTCGGGCTTGGTCCACTCCTCGAGCTTCTCCGCCGCGCGGAGGGCGGCCGGGACGATGGGCGTGGTGTCGCCCAATGCGACCTCGAGCGGCTGCTTGCGGTAATCCTTGTAGATGGCCTCTTGCATGGCTTGGGTGTTGTCTTGGACTAGGGGTGGGTAGGGTGAGGTTAGCATTCGGGTGAGGTTAGCGTTAGGGTAAGGTTAGGTATGACGAGTATAGTAGAGGAAACGGTAAACTCACCGAGACGCGCCAGCTGTAGGAGCTGCTGCCTGCGATACGCAAGAGGAAGCGTTTTCCCGGAGTCGAAGGTCGCCCTCAATCGGGCGTGGATCTGGAAGTACGGAGTCATCATCTTGAGATGGCTCCTCCAAAGCCGATTCCAGAGCTGAACATTCACATACCTTCTCGATCTCACCCAAGTCGGTATGCTTCAGCGCGGTCGACGACATATTGGTCCGTAGTGACGGCGGAGGACAAGAGTTTGGCGGTGATGATAGCGGAGAACAAGATCGCCCGAGCAGAGAACAAGATCGGGTGATAGCAGGAAACAACAAGATGATGGCGAAAGGCAAGGATGTCGATCGCCAAGTGGCAACCGTTGCCTACTTATACCCGCGCTCCCGTGAGCCCGGGCTGACGAATAGGATCTCGTCGGTTGTCAGCGTCGGGCGTCAGTCGTCAATCGTGGGTGCAGGTGCATAATCAAGCGCTCAGCCGCGTCGTATGGCATGTAATGGCACTCTTGAGGGCGGCTAACTGCCTGAACTTCGTGCCCTGAGAAGGGTCACGAGTAGGCTTCGTCGACGTCCTGCCACCTGGTTGGTGTCATGATGATGAGATTGCGGAGCACAATAAGCGCTGGAAAAACGTCGTGCCAAGCCTGTTCGGGATCGTCGATGGGTTCAACGGCCACGGAATGGTTCAGGTCAATATCAAAGGTTCAGCTGGTGAGAGAGACAAAGCAGTAATACTTGCAGCTGCTCGCTGGCGAGGTTCAACTCACTCCGGCATCTTCCGCTGTGTGACATCGTGGGAGTTGATGGGAAACGGATGTAAACCTGGATCAACAGTTTCTCTCCTGCTCTCATGAGCACTGGCGCGGGTTACGCCTATCCCGACCACATCGTAGTATGAAATTGTAAAGAACTGACAGGGTAGTGCGATCTCCCGCTCAGAAGCTGCCCGCCCGATTTTTGTGCCAGTATCACGAAGCTTCGCAAGGTTGAAGGGCATGTTCTTGGCGCGGGCCTCTCATGGTCGCGCGGATGGGTACCGAGCCTGTCGCGCGCCCGTTCGGACTCGTTGTTCAGCGTACTGTAAGCTGAATTGAAAACCGTTGCTAGTATGAAGGAGGGCAAAGTAAGCGGCTAATTTGCTGCTGTACGTCACAAACGAACAGCTGAGCACATGGTGGGGGCGTGAGCGTCACAGTTGAACTTGGGCGACACAAGGTACGAGATTCGAGCAGGAATTCTTTAGGCAAGGTTGAATGCATGGCCGACTCAGCTTGAGCAACAATAATTGTTGCAGGAAAGGTCCTATTTACATGCTTCAAGTGCCAAGCGCAAGTCTACTTGCGCAAAGAACAAGGGAGAGGGACAAGGATACAAGGAGAAAGAATAAGATACAGATGATTATATATACCAAGCCCGGCCTCCGGTCCCAGCAGAAAGCAGACATATATACAAAGGAGTGTACGTGCGTGGGTCAGGGAGCATCGCAAATATGTATCGGTGTATTTTGCGCATCTATAAAAGTGTACGTTTCGGAAGCTGAACGCAGTGAACATTCAAGGCGTCGCCGTCAAAGCCGCCTTCGCTCTCGCGCGGCGACGAAAGATGACGACCGCCGTGACATTGAAGGCGCATGCGGATAGGACCATGACCTGGAAAGGAAGTCAGCACGCTGCAAAAATTCGATAACGCTCTTATAATGTCTGTCACGCGCGACCGTAAGGTCTGAGTACGTTCGGAACGCGAACAGTTGCGGTTTGCACGACTCTCAAGTCGTCGTAGGGTACACGACCACAAAGTCGTCGCAGCGTGCGGACGCCAAGGTCGACTGCAAGGCCTAGCCAAACTGAGCAAACAGAACTCACCCCCGAAAACACAATCGTCTTCCACCAATCGTAGTTGGGCCCGAGGATGGCGCCGACCATGGGAGGCCCGACGAAGGACCCGATGCCAACGGGGGTGAGAGAGACGCCGAGACGGCGGCTGGGGGAGCAAAGGTCAGTAAGCGTGCGTGGACGCGTCCGGGTCGTGGCGACAGAGGAGAGCAAGGCAACAGAGGGCAGTGCGAGTGGAAAGGAGGGGGCATGCGTCAATGGACGAAGGGAAGGAGGGGAAGGGAAAGACAGAGACGAGAGAGCCAAAAAACTACTCACCCCATCCCCGCCCCCTCGGGCGTCATGGAAGCGACCATGGGCATGTACATCGCGATCACGGTGCCGAAGAAGTAGCCGAAGCTATGCTCGGCTTCAGCACTGACTTGTACAATAATATGGAGAAAGAGAATATAACTCACATCAGCGCGAAGATGACCAATCCCGCCGGATGCCCGCAACCGAACATGGCGAAGCTGATGAGGCCTGGTGAGCAGCGTTAGCGACTTGCCATTTCACCTCCATACTACACCTCTCCCAATCTCAACCTCTCACTCGCAGCCCTCCCCCATCCCCTCGTACTGCCCCCCTGGCGCTCGCCTCCTCGCAGCTAGCTTCATACGCAAATCCCGCACAATAAATGACAGAGAAAAGAAACTCGCACTCACCCACCACCCCCAAACTCGGCACAAACACCTCCGCCGCGCCCCATCTATCCGCCATCCACCCAGGCACGATCCTGCCGAAGATGCTCGCGAAGCTGAGGATGGCAAAGGAGTAGAAGCAGAGTTGCTCGTTGACGCCGTGGAGTTCGGCGTAGAGCTGGGATGGGGGTTAGTGATTGCTCGTACGAGGATGGGAGGCAGTGAGGGAGAAGGGAGAGAGAGGCTTGGAGGGGGTAGAGGGCGGGAGACGAGGAGGGTGAGGGAAGGGAAAGGGATGCACTGAATAGAGACGGAAAAGGGATAGCACGCAACTTGCCACCCACCTGCATATAGAAATTCGGTGGCGTCGCGCCCAGCGACCACAGCAGCGCGCTGATCATGACCAGAACGAAGGGCAGGTCCCAGAGGGGGGCTTCGACGGTCGGCGGCGGCGCGTTCTGAGCTGGCGAGGTTTGGTCGTCAGCGGAGGGCGCCTTCTTGGAGTCGCTCTTCGGTGTGGCGGTGCCGTCGGTCTTCGGTGTAGACGTGCCATCGTTCTTCTCTGGGTCGGCCTCCGCGCCACTGGCCTCTTTGGCGACCGATACGTCGGTCTTGCGCACGCGCTTCAACCCCCGCAACGCACCACGCCTCCCCTTCCCCTCCTTCATCGGACTATACAACATCGCATTCCCCACCACAAAGCACCCGAGCGTGGCGAACGCGACGTAGCGCATGCCCCACGCGAAGCCGACGGGCCCGTGGAAGAGGTGGTTGAGGAGGACTGGGGGGAGCGTGAGTATCTTATATAATGAGTGGGGGGAAGGGGCGGGTGCGGAACGGCGACGAGAAGAGAGGCAGGGAGACAAAAAGGGCTACGCACTCGTATACATGATCGACCCGAGCGGTGCGCTGGCAGCGACGATTCCCTGTGTGCTTGGTTGGCTACCCGAGTTTAAAGGGCTGAAGGAGCTTGACTCACCATCGCCAGCGCCCTCTGCCCCCGAAAGTGCTGCGACACCATTGTCATGGTCGTGCCGAAGACGAACATGAGGCCGAGGCCCATGCCGACGCCCTGGACGAGGAAGACCTGCGAGCCGTCAGTAGTGTTCATGAAAGAAAAAGGGCCTGAGGCAGACCTGGTAGTACTGGTTCGGCTTGACGAGGGAGAGCATGAAGAAGCTGGGGGTGCGAGGTGGTCAGAGGTCGTCCTTTTGTGGCAATAGATGACGCCTCCCCATATGACTCTGCATACCGAGAGGCTCGCACAAGACGGAGACTCAAAGCTCGTACAAGGCGAAGACTCGGGACTTGCACCAGACGAAGACTCGAGGCTCGCACTAGACCAAGACTCACCTAAACATCGAGATGAAGGAGCCCAGCAGCGTCGACAGGCGTCCGTAGCCGGCGTCGTATCTGGGGTGGGGGAAGTTTAGTCTGGTGATCGCGGAAGCCGGGCGCGCGCGGCCAGACCCGACACGCTCGAGGCCAAATCCGACGCGCTGGAGGCCAGATCCGACGCGCTCATTCAGCCACTGCGCAACTATGCGCCCCTCCCAGCCTTCCCCTCCCCTCGATTCCTACACAGCCCCCCTCCGTTCCCTCGCCCGTCCTTTGGCTCAACACTCCTTCTCCCTTCGCCCCTTCACTTCCACCTCCCCTTCCCCCGCCATACCCTCATCACACGCCTCCCAATCTCCTCAAAACCCAAAAACACTCACAACCTCCCCGCCACCGGCCCCAGACCGAGCTCAAACAGATACTGCACGCCGCCGATCCAGCTGATGTCGGAGGTCGTGTACCCGGGCAGCCACGCGGTGGTGTAGTACTCTTGGAAGACGCCGAAGCCGGTGAGCTGGGGGGTTAGTTGGGTTAGTTTCTATTATATCGGAGGATATTGTGTCAATGATATTAGAGGACATTGTGTTGAAAAGGGTGTGATGGTGGTAGGGATAGAAAGATGGGGAAGGCAAAGGGGTGGGCTAAGCGGGAGGGGGTATAAGGGAGGAGTGGGAGGGAGGGATAGCGGAGGCCTACGTACAATCCCGACGACGTAAAATTGGATGAGGAAGGCGCCGATGACTGGGGGATGGATTAGTATTGGATAGCAGATAGGATGAGGGCTTGGGCGCTTAAGTAGTGATCGGGGTACTAGAGATGGGAGACAGGCATCGTACGCACCCGTCGACCAAGCTTTCCACTTTCCGCGCGGGAAGGCGCCGTCATCTTGAACCCCGAGAGCGTCGTCTAATCCACGACGCTCGAGGCCGTCCCCTCGTAGCACAAGTTCGTTGGCGGAGGCGCGTTTCTCGGGGTCCGAGTCTTGCGAGTGCGAGATGGTGTCCTTGGAGTGCGAGCTGGCCTCTACGTTGTGCGACATCGCCGTCGAGTGTGCGATCGCCTTCACATCGAAGGCTGGTGTCATCGGGGTCTCCAGCGTCTTTTCCAAGTTGTACGCGGGTCCGCTCATAGTGGTCCCTTAAGCAAGACAAGAATGAACGTGTCGTGCAGATCTACTCAGGTAGCAAGGCCGAGGAAGAGTGATGCGAAACGAGAGCTCAGCACAGCAAGTCGACGTCGAAGGCAACCTTTCACCCTCGTATCGCATTCACAGCGGGTCAGACCGATAGCCTTCGAGAACCGGGTGCATGCATTCCACCGCTTACGCAGGCACGCTTCTGCGTCGAACGCAAGTAAAAGAACCGGATCCTAGCCATCTTGATGCTTGCTGCTTCTTCATGTGCGAGGGGGTCCTCATACGCGGTATGAGGGAGGCTCGCGGTGATGCGCGGGAGATGCGGTCTCGCTGTGTCCATCCCCTGCGGCCGACGCAGTTCACGGTTCGACCTAGGTTTGCCCGGCGGCGGCTCGGAGCTGGCAATTCAGGTGAAGGTTTACGGCGATGTATTTTGAGCGACGATGCGGAGTGATGGAGAAATGCGCGGACAACGGAACGACATACGACGGACAATCAACGCGATCTGCACGAGAGTGAATGGGAGCAATTCAGAAAAGGCTCCGGCTCGCGTGCCATCAATGGAGACAAAATGCCATCAATTGAAGCTGCACGTGGCGCGCTGTTCCCTTTACCCAGGGTCCCAGAGGGTCCCCGACTCTCGACGTTAGGAGAGAGGAGGATTTGTCCGGTCGCAATCGAGCCATGCACCATTTGCTTTGATGGCTCCCGAGAAAACATTCTTATTTGGTGAAGCCACGAGTGCGTATGGTAATTGTGCGCAGTGAGGTCTCGGAAAGTTGAACTTCGTCACGTGCATACTCGGAATTATCCGAGCGTGAGACTCTGAGAGTCGGGGACCGGGCGCCCTGCGCCGCTCCCGATCCTGTACGTCCGCTACCATGAGCCATCATGGCGAGTTTGTGTCCATCATGGACAGGGAAAGCCCCAAATCGCTCGCTGCGGCTCCACATGCACCGTCTGATGCAAGAAGATGCGAGCTAGAGAAGGGGCGAGCGCGTCTCGGGTCCGGGCGAGCCGAACGGCGGAATGAGCTCTCGAGCAATGTTCAGGGGTTTTGGCGAGCCGCGCACGCACCCACGCACAACCCACGCACCATTGACGCTCGGAACTTGGGCTGCGGCGCCTGGTATCTCATACCGCCTTCCAGGGCTCTGACTCTATACCGGCGCCTCGCTGCGTGATCTCGTTCTTGACCTGTGCGATCTCGTACTTGCCCATATACCCTCGTCGACGGGCGCCTGCTACGCTCTTCTAACCGCCGGACCACGATGCTGTCCTACCTCTCTTCGTTTATTTGGGCTCAGCCGGCGACTGGGGAGACGTCGGTTTCGCGCCGAGCAGAAGGCAAGGCTTCGCGACAAGATGCAGAGGAAGAAGTCCTCACCGCCGACAACGTCGAGGCCATCCTCGCGAAGTACGACCACCCGGTCATCGACCGCCTCCGAGAGCTCATCGATGTCGGCGGCGCGGGACAGTACGTTGCTCTCTCTACATTTATTGTGGTCCTTCGGTCCTTCTCACCCTACATCCACTCCAACCCACCCACTCAGCTGGCCCCCTCGCGCCACCTACGCCCCCACTTGGCCCGCCCCCCTCCGCGCCTACGAGTCCATCTATCACGAAGTTGCCCCTTTCATGACCGTCGCCGAGTCCTGCCTCGACGACGCGGAGAATCGGAAGACGATCGATGCATTTCGGGAGCGGTTGAGGGGGCTGTTGGAGGAGAGGATTGACCTGCCTGACGTCGAAGCCGTGCTCAAGGTGGAGGGTCATGAGAAGGCGGAGGGTGACGAGGAGTTCTCCGCACCCGCCTGGATGGGCTTCTTCGCTTGCATTGGCTTCCTCCGGCACGCGTATCGGTGCGAAGCACTCGCTTCCTTGCGTGCGCCAATTGTCACTAACCCCCTCCCACAGCTGGGGCATCGTCCCCATCGTCCGGGAGGCACAGAACGAGCCCACGCTTGAGTTTCCCAGGGAGCTCGACGTGCCGTGGAAGGTACTGCAGAAGCGGCTCGGGGTTACGAGCCCGGGGGGCAATTTGACGAGCAATGTGTATGCGAATGTGGATACGACAAGCGGTCAGTGTACACTAGTAACTGAAGGTGGGTACACGGATGTGTTCGATTTCGATGACAGGGAACTGACATTACACAGGTGGAAAACAGGCACAAGACGCTCCCCTTCACCTCCGCTACGCGATCAACGTCGCGCTGCCGGGCGTGCACCTGCGCACCGAGCAGTGGAACTCGCGGATGTTTTACGAGATGGAAGAGAAGGTGAGTGTGTGGGTTGAATGATTGTTTATGATTATTTGTCTGGTTGGGCGTTGTTGTTGTTGCATATTTGCCTTAGTTGTCGGCCGCTTGTCCATCCCTCCTTGTCACCCTCCCACTCCCCTCTGCTGCTTACACTAACGTCTGCGCGCACAGGCCCTCCCCATGTACCGCCTCATGGCGCTCGCCATCGCCCGTCTCTCACCCACCAACACTTCTACCCAACCAGACATCCCCGGCACCCTCCACGCCCTCGCCCTCGCGCACACCCTCCTCCGGTCCGTCCTCCGCTTCTTCTACGACAACCTCAAGGACGAGAACCTCTCGACGCCGCTGTGGATGGCGTACTGCCAGGGCTTCCACGGGTGGACGCTTGATGGCATCGACGGCGTCTCGGGCGGTCTTTCGCTTGTTATACGCGTCCTGGATTCGTTCCTCGGGATCAAGCCTTTCCCGAGCGAGGAGGTGGAGGCCATACATTTACCCCTCGCTCAGCGGAGATGGTTGAATTATTTGCGGGACTTTGATATCCGTAGGGTGGCGAGGGAGAGGGGAGAGGGGGAGGTCGTGGACGCGTTGGAGAAGATGGTGGCGCAGTTGAGGGTGAGTAGTCGAATCTTCCCTCGCGCTCATCGTAGTCTTTCGTCTCTTTTTCTATTCCTCGCCCTCCTTGCCCCCTCGTCCTCCTCTCGTCAACTCCTTCCCTATCCCCATACGACATCATAGCCAAGACCTCAACTAACACCCTCCGCCAGATCTGGCGCATGGGCCATATGCGCCGCATGGTGCCCTACGAGGGCGTCGCGCGCCCCGAGCGGAAGAAAATGACGGCAGGCAAATCCGTTGTCGATGACCAAATCCTCGATGGATATGACAAGGGACGGTCGGAAGAGGGCCTTGCGCCGGAGGAGGACGCGATGGTGGAGCACTTGAAGGCGCAGTTGGCGCAGAGGTTGGCGGAGACGCGGTAGACGACCCGGCTTGAAAATTTGGTAAAGACACACTATACTCATTGCATCCCTTTGTTCGCTCGTCCTCTTCAAGTTGTTCATTTCCTAGATCGACCAGTTCATTTTATGTATCCCTTCGTTCATTATGTATCCCCTCTTTTCTTCATATCAGCTATCAGCATCTGTACCATCCGCATACAAGTGCGTAGACTATTCATCTGTGGCTTCATCTGTGGAATGCAAGTAGAGCTTTCGTTCTTCCTACCTCAAGGGCTGTTGTATGCCGCCTGAATGCGAATCTTGACCGCGACAGGGACCTCGCCCGTATAACCGATTTCCTTTCCTTTCCTTTCTTCACCTGCGTATCTTGGCCCTCAAGCCCATATTCTTTATGAATCGCACTACTGAGCTCAGTTCGCCTCCCTCGACTACCATTTTCTTCAGGGCCCTCGCCTATATCGCTCGACCAGCCCTCGCCTATCTTGACCTTTCAGGGCCTTCGATCTCAGGCCCCGCCTACCTCGGCTTTTCATCTCGCTTCGGACAGACTCTCTGACACCAGCTTCGTCCCACGTCGCGTCCTCTCGAGCCACTTGAAGGGACAACTTTACGAGCGACTCATAGGCCGATTGTGAGGTTCTCCGCAGGACGCAAATGCTAGCAGAACGAAAAGAGGTTACATTCCATTTCATTTTCTCTAGCTCCGAATCGTTACAACGGGTATAGTAGAGCACAGAGATCCGTCAGCGGTACAACATCAACATAACAGTCATTCCACGATGAACACTCCAACAGCCATCGAGACGAGAAACTCATCGCCGAACAGTGAACTCATCGCAAAACAAACACCCTCATTCTAGTTTTCTGGGATCGGCTGGAACGTACCCGCCGCGAAGAACTTGTAGCCCTCCTCCGTGTACGGCGGGTAGCGGTAGCCGAGGAAGGGTTCGGCGCTGGGAGGGGAGTGTGTTAGCGTAGTGAAGCAAGGAGTATGATGATTAGTGTAGCATAGATGGACGGACGATACGCACGCAAGCGGGACGTTGATGTAGCTCCTTTGGTGTGTGAAGGTGTCGAAGCTGAACTTGCCGAGGTACGAGCCGTCTGGGAGGGTTTTGCGTAAGTGGTAGACTTGACCAAAATCGTATCGCACTTACACCCAGAGTCCCCAATACCACCGAAGGGCATCTCATATACGCCAAGCTGCATGAAGCTGTCGTTGAGGACGACGGTGCCGCTTTGGGTTTCGCGCAGGACTGCGTAATGGTCCGTCAGCGTCTGCGCAATTATACCGGTGTAGCTAGCGGCCAAGAGGGGTACACGCACACTTATCCTTCGTCGCCTCGCTCTCCGTAAAGACATGAATGACAAGAGGCTTCGAGTACGACTTGATGATCCTGATCGCCTCGTTGACGTCCTCGACAGGGACGATGGGCATGATGGGGCCGAAGATCTCGCTGCAAAACCCGTCAGTCGCCAACCAACGATGTACCCTCACCACCTAAACAAGAACAAACACACAAACACCCACCTCTTCATTAACGCATCATCCACCCTCACATTCTTGACCACCGCCGGCTCAATCCTCCCATCCTCCCCCTCCCTGCCACCGACCACCAGCTCGCCCTGCGTTGACGCGATCAGGCCCTTCAGCCGGTCGCGCGCCGTCGGGTGCACGCCCGTCAGGGTAGCCGAGGAATGGAGGGCGCCCTCGGGGTAGAACTGGGTGTACGCCTTCTTGACGGCGGCGACGAAGGCGTCTTGGTGTGCCTTGGGGACGAGGATGTAGTCGGGGGAGACGCAGAGCTGCCCGGCGTTGACCTGGCGGCCCCAGAGGGCGCGCTTGGCGGCGAGCTCGATGTCGGTGTTCTCGGCGTCGATGAAGACGGGGGATTTGCCGCCTAGAGCAGGGTAGCTCAGTTTAGAGTGCTCTGACGTGCAAGTGAGTACGACCCAACGCACCGAGCTCGAGCGTGACGGGCGTGAGCTGCTTCGCGGCGGCAGCGGCGACAATGCGGCCGACGTGGGTGGAGCCGGTGAAGAAGATGTGATCTGTGGAAGTCTGGTCAGTATCGCTCCATTCCACCAAGCCTCGTACCACGGAGGCCAAGCTTAAATCACCCCCTACTCACCCCACTTCAGATCCAGCAACAGCGCCGTCTCGCTGACCGCGCCATTCACGACCGCGTACGCCTCGGTGTCGAGGTACTTGGGGAAGAGCTCCGCGTAGAGGGCGGAGACGGCGGGCGTGTGCTCGGAGGGCTTGAGGACGACGGGGCAGCCGGCGGCGATGGCGCCAATGAGCGGGCCGAGGGAGATGATGTAGGGGTAGTTCCAGGGGCTGGGTGTGGGGGTGAGTAGCTATAAGGGGCGGGGAGAGGGGAAGAGGTAGAGGGGGGTGATGGGCCAGAGGGAAGGTAGAGGCGAGAGGCACACAGGAGGTGGGAGGCGCTTTGGGAAATGGGAGAGGTGTAGATCGCGCGACTTACGAAATAATGATAGACACGCCCTTCGGCTGCTTGTAGATGGTCGTATCCCAGGAGCTGCGCCACTCCTCGACCGTGGGCTTCTCCGGCTTCGTCCATTCCTCGAGCTTGTTCGCGGCGTGGATGGCCGCGGAGACGGCGGGGCTGAGCTCGCCGATGACGACCTCGAGCCGCTGCTTGCCATAGTCCTTGTAGATCGTGTCCTGCATAGCCTCGGCATTGTCCTGAACTGTGATGGGGTGTCAGGATAAGCGCGTAAGAATAAGACCAGACAAAGTGCATACTGAGGCGCGCGAGCTGCAGGAGCTGATGCCTGCGGTACTCCAGGGGCTGCGTCTTTCCGGATTCAAAGGTCGCCCTCAACCTCGCGTGAATCTGTTCGGAATGAAACTCGTCAGACACTGGCAGTGTCTACCTGGCGTCATCTCAAGCGAGCGCACCTTCGGAATCTCATCGATCTCGGTGTACTTCAGAGACATGCTGGACGTTTTGGCGACTTAGTGGAAGAGGAGTGCAGATCGCACGATGAGCGCCGTCAGACGCAGCGCCTTGTACTTATACGTCCGCGACGTCGCGAGGGGGGCTAGCGCTGAGCAAGAGTATCATGATCATTTGACGCCCGAAAGCTGACACGATCACATGGACCAGGATAAGGCCCGCATAACGAGAGCGCATCCCACAGGATCCAATTCAAAGGCGCGGGATCCAGCGTGCGGCCACCTAACAAAGTCGATGATCAGTTCAGCGGCCTTGGGAAGATCAATCCGTCTCACTACGCACCCCCCTTTCGCGTCTTCTCTGATACAGACCGCGCGTACGCAGGGCGCCGCAGGGAGAGCCGACTGATGTATGTCTGATGCGCGCGCAAGACATAGTACATAGTTGCGAATCTTCCATTGTCAATCACCTCTGCCGTGGTAAGAAGGGCTAGAGGGCGAGGTCTTCGGAGAATATGGCTAGTCAGATCATCCTATATTCCCAGGAGTTAACGCAAACGCGCAGCGCAAAGATGCGGCGAAGACGAGGATGAGGGCAAGTACGTGATGCGGTGATGGTTCGACTCAATTGAGCTCTGTTTGCGCAGCTTTGCCGCAGATGATGCGCCCTCCTTCCAAATGCGGAAATGCCTGTTGACCCAAACCTTCATCATGGTACTTGCGCTGGACGCCTAGCTCCGCTATGTCGCAACTGTTTGAACTTGACACTGCTGATGGTCCTCATATGCTCAGACATACCACCGAGGCGTCGGCCAAAACATTGGGCGCAGTTAGACTCTGAATCACCACGCGCGCTCCCTTGAATTTACTGTGCGCCGGTCCTTACGGGACCGCTTGTACTTCCTCCGACTGTCCGATAGTACCCAAAGGTCATCGGACAATAACCGATTTCAATGGACGTGTGACCCGACCGTCCAACCCAGGCGAGCCGCTCACCGCACGCGCCAACATTGCATTCCCCAGGCGTGCCCGGTTCTTCTCGACCGCGCGCTCCAGCTGATGTTCTGATGTGGGTAAAATACGCTGCTGTACGTCGCCTGGAGGTAATCGCAGAGAGGAGGGGCCCGCATGCGGTATAAAAGCCTACACGAACATGTACGGCGGAACTATCCACCACCGCCTCCACCTTCTCCGTAAAGATGCCCGGGCTAGACATCAACGAGCTCTCGAGCCTCCAGCAGACATTCAACGATGCGATCGACGCTATCAAGGAGGAGATAAGGCTTGGCGACCTCCCGGAGCTGTCATCGACGGCGACTACCCCCCATCCCCTGGACGACCCTAACATCCTGGTTTCCCCACGCCTATTCGAAGCTAGGCGCCTGGCACTCGGTGAGTAATGTATTGTGCTATCGTCCGAGGTCATTTCTCTGACATGAGATTCAGCCAGCATTGTATGGCGCGCGGCCACTTGGTCTATGTCTACTTGCTGACTTGCTTCGTAGGGCCAGCTCAAGTATCTCCTTCAAGTTCCTTACGAGAAGGTCGTTGAACAATCGCTCGCGCCCTACGACGCTGCCTGTCTCGATATCTTCATTCGCACCGGCATTGTCGACATCATCCTCGCGAGCCCGCGTGGCGCGTCTCTCGAGCAGATTGCTGGTGACCTTGACTTGCATTCGCACAAGGTCCGGGCCGTCCTCCGACATCTATCCGTCCAAGGATGGGTGCGCGAAGTCTCCGAAGACGTCTACTGCGCCAATCGCTCTACCCTCACCTTGCGCCCCGGTGAGAGCGGGCGCCAATGGGCCATGTACGTTGATCTTTTCATCTACTTTGGGCGCTAGTTCCATATGCTTCTTTGGGCGCTAAGTCTTCTTCTACAACGAGCGCTAAGCTTGTGCTTCCATCTGTTCATCATTCATCGGTGCTTCGCCTGCTTATTCCCTCCGCTCTACCTTCCCTTTCCCCATCCCGCTCCTTCGTTCTCTCCGCTCTACCTTCTCACTTCCCAATTTTATTTATGCCCCCGCTCACCTTACCTCTCCCCGCCCTTTCCCCATGCGCCCATGCTAACCGCCTCCAAGGACGAAGGGCAAATCCAAGGTCGCCGGCTCGCTCCTCGACATGGTCACGCACCCGCACTGGAAGCACTCCACGAGCATCACGCACACCGCGTTCCAGCTGGGCCACAACACCGACCTGTCGATCTTCGAGTACAACAAGGAGAACCCGGCGGAGCTGAGGCAGTGGGCGACGTCGGTGAAGGTGAGGGTTGTTGGTTGTTTAAGTCGTTTCGTCGACTTAGCATAATCATTGTCATACCCCTTCCCACGTCGTGCTTACACCCCCTCGCAGACCCTCGGAAGCGTATACGAAAAGACGCTGCTGCACGACTACCCGTGGCGTTCCCTCAAGGCGTCGACCTTCGTCGATTGCGCGGGTGGTCAGGGATACCTGTCTATCGGGCTGTCGGAAATGTGGGTATCTTCCTTGATCTAGTTTATACTGCATCGCGCGCGAGGATGCTTACACACTCCCCAGCCTCCCCTCCGCCTCCTTCATCGTCCAAGACCTCCCCGAGGTCATCCCTCTCACGCGCGAGAACATCAAGCGCGAGGCCGCGTCCGCCGTCGAGAGCGGCCGGCTGCAAGCGCATCCCGCCGACCTGTTCAAGCCGCAGACGGTGCAGGCGGATGTTTATACGCTGAGGTATATTCTGTGAGTCTCGTTTTCTATGTAGATTCCTTTGAGTGATGATTGAGACCGCTGACAATTCTTCTCAGCCACGACTGGTCCGACAAGGACTGTGTGTCCATCCTCAAGAATATCAGTCTGGGCGCGAAGCCGACGTCCAAGATCCTCGTCATCGACCACGTCGCCGCACCCGCCATCGTCTCGCGCGGATCCGATCCGGATGGCCGCCACATCGAGCTCGACGACCTCGCAGGCGCGGCGGACTACACGACGATTACCGCGCCGCCCTTCATCCCGAAGAACTTTGGCGCGTACGCGTACATGCCCGTCGCGCTAGGGACGCACCTGATGGGCGCATTCAATGCGAGGGAGAGGAGTTTGGTGAGTTTTGTCGTCGCATTGGACGTCGAGTAGCGTGTTGACCTGAGCAACAGACGGAGTGGCGCTCCATCGTCGACGCGGCCGGGCTCCGGATCCTGCGCGTGAAGCCCCTGCGGGCGAAGACGTCTGTTATCGAGCTGGGCCTGTGAGCACGAGAAGGCGAGGTGGTAGGATCTTCGAATGTCTGCCGAGAGGCGAGGAATCATCTGGGCTCGCAACGGTTCGACGCGGCTGGGCTGGCGTCGACGTGCACGACCCATGGCGCAGCGACGTCGCTCGCTGCTCCCTAGGTCGTGCATTGTTAAAATACAATGACTACATTTCTCGTATATACGCATTAGATGGGTTCGTGGAATAGCAATGTTATGTACTCCTTTCTCGCACCGAATACATGTTGGTATAGAGATCTTCTGCACTTTGGAAACGGTTCGCATTCCTGAAGGTCTCTTCTAGCTTCATGGCTCTCTCCGTCCATCATCGTGTTTTGTTCCAACTCAGCTCTGGTCGTGAGACGCGCGCCGTATCTCGCGAGCTCGTTTGCGATCCGTGGACCCGTACCTCAGCGAACCAGAGCCAGGCAGGACGAGGCCAAAGTTGAGGCACGGGTCAACGCGACGCTGGGAGCTTTACTCGGGGCCGTACATGGCGGGTGGTAGATAAACAACGACATCAACGGGGAGGAGAGGGGAGATCATTTGTTCATCAAATGTCATTCAGCGGTCTACCTATCGGAGCGACGGTCCATTGGCCGACGATACTAGCGCAGCGATCGACACTGCTGCTCCGGAGGCCGACACTGTTGGCTCGGTGCAGCGAGGTCGCCTGCTGCAACAAAGTTGTAGCCACCTCCACACCGTTCCCTCACCAGGGCATCTCGCTTGGAGGGCGCCGAGGCACGCCATCTGCAGTCCCACGGAGGCTGAAGCGATATTCGTGGGGCGCTCGGAATACCTGCTCCCAGCTGGACCGAGGTAAGCTAGGGCGCTGTCGACCACTCAGCCAATGGCTAGGAAGAGCGGGTCCGTATGATTTCTTCGAGTGCATCGGGCTAGCGCTCGCGCAGGGAGAGTCCCCAAGAATTAGTACACTTAACATTGCCTATACTACAAGCTTATAACTCAGTAGGTACAGGCGTCGCCAGGATCGATATATACTCCTCAATAAAGACACAAAACGTTTTACATATCCAAGAAAAAAAGAACGCAGAGGAAACGACAGGACGCCCGGGCGCGGCGCATAGTATATCTAGATGCGACGGCCGACCGGTGGGTACGAATGGGAATCCTCCAGTGGTATCTCCGGGTCCACATAGCTCTTGTCCTGTACGGGCCCTTCGCTCTCGGTGAACTGGCTGATGTGCACTTGCAGCGCCTTCCCGCGGTAGTACGACGCGTTCGGTCCTGAACTTTGCATGGCCGAGCGCGGGTGGCTGCCTGCGGGGTTGCTGTTGCTGCCGACATGCATGTTGTCGTTCGCCTTCAGGCCAACACGGAGGAGGACCATATAGAACGAGATCGAGATGATAGGGGTGACCTGAAAGGCGGTTAGGGACGCTGTCCTAGAAGTGTACAATAAAATGAAGGCGCACCATATCGAGGACGATGTACTGCGCGTGCGATTGGCTCGCAAAGAGGATGAGCGCGCATAGGAGGGTGACAGAGTAGAGGACGCCGGCGTCAATGACGATGAGGAGGACCGGCCAGATGTTGCTGCGACCTGTGCGCGCACGGTTGACCCCGCGTTCGACGGACCAGAGCCGGAAAGCGAGGAAGGCTAAGAAATCGTCAGTAAAATCCCGTGAATTACACAAGAGACGTACCTGTCGCTACGAAGTTGCAAGACAGAGTTGTCGCGTAGAAGGCAGTAATCCAGCTCGCAGTAGCCGACGCGAAGATGTTGCCCGAATCTGCAGTGACTTGCGAGATGGTGTATACCGTTCCGATACCGGTGGCTGAGGATAGACTATTAGAGCGCTGGCATCGCAGGATGAAGACCCGACGCACCTAACACAGCACACCACAGCATGATTGGGAGGACGACGACCCACCAACTCCTCCAAACCATGTAGGCACGATAAATCTGCGAAGTGTTATGAACGTGCATGTAGGTATGATGGGGGTAAGGACTTACCACGACACCGTCACCCAAGCACGTATGAGCGGTGTAGATCCCGTTCTTGGATACGAAGGTCTCCTGAGAGACATCGGCGAAGAATGCGATCGGGCCTCCCGGGAATGTATCGCGGTACTTGACCAAGCCTTCGTATATCCTCTTCATGTCGATACAAAGATGCTGCGAAGGCGTCAATTCGAGCACATTGCATACCGGATCAACACCCACGGCCGTACTGAAGGCGAACAGGAAGAAGGATATAACAAGCATAGACCTGTTAACATCCTTCCACTTGCGCCCTCTCTTGAGCACCCACACGGTTGCCGCGCCCATGAAAAGTGACAGCCCTGTGCGAGGATCAGCAGTGCGTCAGAATGCCAAGTCCCAAGACATACCATAGAGGACACCCTCGAGGACAGTCGAGATAATACCGGCGATATCAAGGTCGATGTCTCCTGCGGGGGCCATGGCGGGTGTATCGAAGATGGGAGGGAGGTGGCGGGAAGAGGACAAGAAAGGCCTGCGCCTCCGCCGCGCGTATGATGCTTTATGCACCTGGGCCGCTGGGCCGCTCGCAGCTCGCATTGATTTCCGGTGCCGCACACTTCCCCATCGGTTCTGATTCTGAGCGGACTCCATCACAAAAACCCCCTCCGACGATTCCACGGTTAGTCGCTGACATGATTGATCTCAGAGTCCTCGCATGTGCTTCGCGTCTCTGAAGAGACAACGGGCGTAGAAAATCTTTGGTGACTATGAATGGACAATGGTCTGCGGCGACACAGGCCGTATCAAAGGCTACATGGTCGTCAATTGAGTCGAGCTGATGGTTCATCATGGCTGGTATCACCTGAAGCGCACGCGGTGTTCAGTAGAGTAAGCCGTGGGAGATGCAATGAACTCTCACCCACGCGTACCACGCTACCCACCGAGCGCTGCGCCCAACGAAACTGGAGGTACAGCGCCCTCGCTCCATCACAGCCCCTTGCTCTGCCAACGTCCGACAGTTCCACATCCATCATCCAAGACGCGCGGAGCCACTCGTAAGCGCGTTACCTTCGCTGCAAGTTCCCGAAATTTGCGCGAGAGCTGTTGCTGCCGCGGACATGGCGCATTGTAAGCGTCCATTGAGAGCCTATCTTCTTCGAGACAGAGAAGCTCCAGGGACGTGGGCAGCAGAGCTTCGGTTGGAAGCCGTCGTGGGATCCCGTCCGCATTCCGTGGTGCTATGCCGAAAGCACTCATGACTTCGTGGGGCGTCAATACGCGCAGAGGCATATAGATTTCCTGTAAGCCGGGGCCGACTCGCCGTAGGTCGCGGAGAACGGCGGGCGGACGCTGCGCAGTGGGCGACATGCGCAGTATTCGCAGGGCCGGGAACTCGCGATTGGCCTCGACGAGAGGGCCGTCGACCGTGAGTTCAGCGAGCCTGGGACATGCCGGCAGGCTGATGCGCGTGACGCGGAGTAGATGCAGATGCAGCGCCTGGATTCGGGGCGCGACGAGCTCGAGAACGCGGTGCGCATCTAAGGGGGCGACATATCCGAGGTCCGCGTCGGAGAGCGTCATGAACAGACTCCGGGGACGGTGTGAGAGCGGGAGAGTTTCCAGCTTGCGGGCGAGTTGCGCAAGCTGAGTACGGCCGCGTATGGCGATGGACTGTAGACGGTATTGTTGTGAGAGCAACTGAACGTACGAGGACACTAGCGCAAGGGATGCGCCCGTGCTACCGTCGTCCGTGCATGCGAACTCGAAGATAGCGCACCACAGTTCTGCGGGAAGTGCGTCCATGGGAGTCGCGTTGTGAGAGTGAAGGGGAAAACTTCTTGGCCGACAGTGATGCGTTCAGCCAGTCCAACTGTTCGCTTCCCAGACGGTAGCGGCCGTAAGATGGCATCGCGAGAACACTGTTTGCTGATGGTTAGGCTCGGCGCATGGTCATTCAACGTGGAGGAAGAGCTTCTGCATCGGAAACAAGGGACGTACAAGCTTACACCAATGGACAAGCACAATCACGAGACGCGTGAGAGTCCTACTCAGTCGTATTCTGGGCGCCGATAGACAGAGATGGATGGTATCTTGAGCCGGTAGAAGATAGTAGGATCACCCAGAAGAGAAGCAGGGTCGCTGATTCCTATCGTGCCGTGAGTGTTCTGGGTAAAGAGCAATGTCAACTAGCCGGCGACCGGTTCTACGAGGAACGACAGCGTGGGTCGGCAATTCCAGACAGCGCAGGTGATTCAGAAGAGACTTTGCGTTCATGGAACGGAATTCTGGCGAAAAGTTGCTTCGGAGGAGAATGCCAGCTAAGAGGGTAGATCCGCCCTCGTACATCGCGGTCTCTCATAGCCGACCTACTACCTACAGGCCGATCTACCACAGCAAGCCTCCGAGTGTCGCGATAATGTGGACCTTAGGAGCGCGCGGATCTGAGGCTTGACGATCGCAGTTAGAAGGCAAGACGACGCCTACGGGAAAATGATGCCATCTCGATGGATCTGCAAGCCGGCACTCTGCACCCAGAAAAAAACCAGCCTAATGTCCAGAGTGTCTCAGAGAGTACTGGAAACTCACTCGAGGTCAGCGCTCACGAGTTGGCGCGCCTTGATGAGCGCCGGCGCGCAGGTCTGAGGCGAAGCCTACGCGAGTACGTGCCATTGCCTATTCATCGCGCGTAGCTCCGCTTGATCAGGGATCAAGACTTAGGTGACTGTATAAGCCTTCGACGCAGCAGCAACGGAGATTCGGCATAGGAAGAGAAGCTCTGCATGGCGAAGACATGGGAGTTGAGGACAAGAGGCGCTTCGGAGTAGCGGTCCGAATTGGATCCGCAGCACATGGATAGCGCGTGACTTCCGCGTGCTTTCAAGTTCAACTTTCAGATCAGACTCCCAGCGATGGTATCAGAAATGAGAGAGATCCTGACTACACAGATACTTTGATCAACTTTACAATGTGAATGAGTTTCTTAGAGGTATACGATTCGTCTATATACAGTGTATGTACACTATGTGTCTATGGATGGAGATCTATGGTCTACAACAGGGAACAGGAAATGGAGATGACAACAGCGGTGCGCAGCCCTACATGATAACGATACGTCGGATGTTGCATGGTAATGGTGCCTAGAATGGCGTTGGTGTCCTAGAGAGTTAGCAGTGCCTATACTACAGTATGCGAGGGAAAGCAGTGAGCCAGAGCGGCGTGAACGAGAGTACAACAAGTGTCCCTTGAGAACAAGAAGGCCCGTTGGAACAAAAAAATGAAGGAAAGTATGCGAGATGGTCGTGTGGAGGCTCGCTTTTCGTGAAGAGAAGGTCGTCGTGTGTCTAATTCGCACGAGCGGGAGTGATGACGACGAGCGTCCAAAGGACGAACATGGCAGCCATCATGGAGATCATGCTGCAGGCAAGTAAGCGCTTGCAGACCTGGACGGAGACAATGCACTCACAGCGGCTGCAGGGATTGAATCCCGTAGTTGTTGGCAAGTAAGCCGGTCACGACGGGAAGGACAGCAGAGCCCGACACGCCGATAGCGGTGATGAACCCCACACTGGGCGTCTTGAGGCATATCATCAGTCAGGAGTCGCCGTAGTCAGGAGAAGGGACATACGAGGAGATGCTTTGGAATGACATGCGACGCATGGTTGACGATGATGGGGAACATGGGCCCGAGCAGTAGGCCGATGATAGATACCTGCGCAGAGTAAATGTGCGAACTTCAGACGAGAACAAGGTGGCAGCTTACCGCAGTCGCATTACCAACGACCGACGGAACGAACCACACGGTGAGCTCGAGCGCGATAGAGATGATAGTGTACAGGAAGATGACCCGCTTCGGGCCAATCTGTTGGATGCGTCAGTCAAAAGAACGTACTGCAATCAAGAGAATCATACCCATTTGTTGAGCGGAAGCAGGATGAGACGTCCGAGCATGAGACCTCCAAAGAAGCCAGACGAGATGTAGCCCGAGTCGTCCTCGCTGCCGCCGCGAACGTGGATGATGAAGGTGACGATCCAGCCTGTGCAGCGACTCAGTATCATAGAAAGACAGCATCGATACCAACTCACCACCGAGCGTGACCTCGACGCCGATGTAGATGAGCGCAAAAGCCGCGAGCAGCCACACAGTGCGGATCGGGAAGATCTGGCGGTAGAGGTTCCCGCTCGCGAGCCCGCCGTCTTCAGCGGGTGTGCCGAGGCCGGCCTTCGTCATGACCACTACGAAACGTGCGCGCGTCAGCTTCCAAGACGAAGCGAGACAGGTGAAGTACTCACCCTCCTGACGTTGTCCGCGGAAGACGAGGGTAAGAAGCACAACATTGAGCGCCGCGAGGCTCATGGAGGCGAAGTAGTGGTGGGTCCAATTAGGTGCCGTCGCGAAGTACGTTGCGGAGAAAGGCGAGGTGAAAGCGCCGAGACCTAAGATACCGAAGGTAAGCTCGCGACAAGGACAGTTGGGAGTCAGGTCTTACCATACGACGCATGCAGGAACCCCAGCTTCGTAGGAGCGTCGGGAAGACGACTGACGAAGCCATTTCCTTGAGCATTCTACTATTCGTTGAGCAAAGAATAAAGACAAAAAGACGGCTATGTGCACCATGTAACTCATGCCGAAGCCGGTGCAACCGTAAGCGACGACAATGGCGGCGAATGGCGGGTGTGGCGCCATGATAATGTAGCCGCACATCTGAAAGATGGCGCCGAAAACAATCGCCTGGGGATGACTGCATAAGACCTTTCTCGCGCAGGCGCTGTGAGAGTAGCTCACCTTACCGAAGCCGAACTTTTGGTCGACATAGACGTTGAGGAAGCCACCACTGACGAATCCCTGCAAGCACGTCAGCAAGCATTTCGATAGCGTGCTCGCTGAAAACGTACCAGGCATCCGACGACGAAAATGAGGGCGACCGTGCTGTAGCCAATCTGCATATCTAGGTCAGCATCACGTAGCGAGGGAACAACAGGTGAGCTGCATGGACTTCGTCGCAGTTCGACGCGGAATGACGACCCCAACACGAGGAGAAATACGTACATTGTAGTCCGTCTGCATGCGCGGAAGCAAGGGGCCTGTGCTCCCGTCGTTCCACCCGCAGACATAGAGCGTGTAGCAGACCGTAATGAGGTTGATCTGCTGCCTGCGCCACTCGGGGTCGCGCCACCCGCCGCGCGCCTCCGGGACGAGGGTGCTCGCGCGGCTCAGAGGGTCGAGCGGCGTCTTTCCCCCCAGGGCCTCGACGTCCTTGTCGAGGTTGTCCACCTCCTTGCTCGTCACCTCGGCCTCCTTACCCAACTCCTTACCCTCCTTCCCGTAGAGGTCGGCATCCTTGCCGATGCTGAAGACGAGCGTCGCGTCCGTCGCCTGGCGCACCACACTCGGGCGGCGCGTCTCCTGCACGCTGGACGACGGTATCCCGAGCTGGGGCAGCTCAAGGTGCGGGTGGTCAGGCGTGCCGACGGGAGACTGAACAGCGGTGCCGAGGTCGTCCTCATCGTCGAAGACATCCTGAGCATACGACTCGTCGACCGCGGAGGCAGGGATCTCGATGACCGTCACATCGGCGGCGGGCGTCTCGGGCGTCATTTTGGGGGTCGGCGTCGACATCTCAGTTGCACGTGTGAAGTCGCCGGAGGAGGGAGGGGGTGGGCGCGACAGCGGGGGACGGACACTGGGCACTACCGTCCAGCGATCTTCCGCTCTCCCTTTAACATACCTCCCCGGCAGCCGGGGAGATAGTAGTTTAGGCCCTTATCGACGCGAGTACAAATTTTCGGTGCTCTTCCAGGGTGCGTGGCTTGATTCTTTCACCGTAAGTTTTCATTTCTGCGTCATCAGCGCGCTTATCGCGCGCTCTTCTGCGTCTGAGACCTGCGCAGGACCTGTAAGGGCAGAGGGTGCGCGCAACGAGGCCGAGGGCCGCGATGATAATCGCGCGCGCGGAGGTCGTCGTTTACGTCCGCCGACACATATACGCGGTCACGTACTCGATAACTTTGGTGGTGCGTGCGGTCTCCTGGCGGGTACCCAGGCTGCATTTCGAATATCGCCTGCTGAAAAATTTGTGCCGATAGGGCACGATTGAGGGGGTGTGCAGGGCGAGTAAGAACGTTCCTTGCAGCGAGGGGGCGTCCCTGCCATATTCCAGCACGGGACATCGATCGCTCGGATATCGTATTCATCGCTTGAAGCTTGACGCCGGAGAGGCCGTTTCGCAAATACAACCCGCAGTCTGCGCGTTCCATTGCGTACCGGAATAGCAGAGAAAATGACAAAGGAAGGAGGTCGAGCTGGTCAAGAGGGGAGAACCAAGTTGGGGTCGGGCGCCGACCCCAGACCCCGGACCCCACATGTTTTACCACGGGCGCCGGACCCACAGCGAGATTCCCCGCGCGCCGCCGTTCGCACCGCTAGGTCCTCGCGCCGTTGGAGAAGAGAAGAGAAATCGCGGAATAATCGAGTTCTGCTGGTACTTGGGGCAGGTGAATTGCTCACTGACGCCCCCTCACATCACTGCTGTTGATCACCAGATTGCTCAGCGAGTCGGCGAGGTCGTCTTCGCCAGCGGCGGAAACGTCGCTACTCTTCTTCTCCTCATCCGCTCCTTGTAGCCTCTGCACGGTCGTAAAGGCCATCGAGTTTGGCCAACTTGGCGACGATGGGAGGACGCGCGCGCCCATTCGCGGTGCGAGACGGAGCAGCGTCGGGGCGTCCTTGTCGAGCTCGCGAGTCGGTTTGCTAGAGTTGGGTCAGTCCCGAGTCATGGCTTAAATTTTAGTCGGACAGACTGAGAATCATCGAGCTCGTACGGCGAAGGAGGAGACGACGACGAGAGATAGAGATCATGCTCACTTCTCCACATAATGGTGCAACCGATTGCCAGCGAGAAGTATGTGCTCCAGGTTTGACTCGTTCTCTCTCAAGACGGCCTCATACAGCGCCATGTCGCAGTGTATCATGTAGAAGAGCGTGGGTTCTGTGGCGAAGTGTGCTGGCTGGAGGGACGTATTCAGCACGAGAGCTCTCATCCTTATATCAAGGACATAGGACATCAACTAAAGAAATCATCATACCTCTTCGCGTAAGCCTTTCAGTCCAAGATCGTCGAAGAGCTTATAATCAGCATCTGTAAATTGTGGATCGTATAGGGTGATGTTCGATCTGGGCTACGAGATTTGTCAGTGTGAGGAAGGAGCGGCAGATACAATCTATTACTGACAAGCTCGAGCTTATTGCTCAAATGTAGAAGCAGCGCTAGCTGTACCCGAGCAGCCTCTGAATCCTCAGGACTGCCTAGACCGAGACAGCTACATCGCGCAGGTCGCGAGCGCATGACAATGATGTTTTCCTGGAATATTTCTATTCAGAATGAGCGCGGATAACGTGGCAGAGTATAAATTATGTACTAGCCCTTTACTTCTTCAGCCCACACAGCGTCCTCCCCGTGGCCACATAGTTTGTCCAGTATACGCTGAACCCTCTCAAGGAGGGGGCGAGGTTGGTATGTCTTATTCCTTCTCTTTTTGCGCACGACGTGGGAGAAATCGGAGGATCGTGATGGTTCCAAAATATTAAGTGGCATAATTCGCAGGATCCCAGTAAACAGTGTAGATGCGGACCAGAGGGCTCAGGGCGATGATGGTTGAGGATCAACAATCAATGCACGCGGGTTTTTCCGATCGGGTCGCGTGCGCGCGTGGCGCAGAGGCATGGCCGACTACTGCCTTTCTCCTCCATGTTTCCTTCATGCGCTCAACGCTTATCGAGAGCATTGGAACTACATAGCTGTCTCTCGCCGCGACGTACTTCGAGATGACATGTTCATTGCCGCCCGCCCACGCGACTTTCTCATGCTGAATGCCGTTCTCTATTTGTGGCGCCTCCTTCGACGTCGATAGCCGTCAGCTCGATCTGCTCCCTCCTTCGGGCATCAATGACCTTGTGAGCTGCAACCAGTATCAAAGGAATGGCCAGATTACCGTGCGCAACTACTCACCTACGAAGCGACGGAGCCTGGCCAAATGACTGGCCATCCAGGCGCCGAAAATTCCAGCATCGAACCGCTCTCGTATGCGGCTGACCGTTGCGCCTCCACTGTGGATGTTATCGTTCTCTGGGGCTGCCTGCTCCTGTGAGGTCCTTCTCCCTTCCCCTCCGACATTCTGAATTTCCCTTGCCATGTTAGGCGAGTGCGCGCGCCTCGCTCGCTCTTGATACTCCCTCAAAGTCAACAGCTCGGCTATATGAAGGTACTGCTGCTGGATATGCCTTTGCATACTCGCTTCGGGGTCACGAGTAAAGCGGTGAAACCTATGCACGCAGTGTGCGTGTTCAGTAAGCGTCCCCGGTTTACAGAATGTGGTAAACGTACCAATCTATCATACCTGGGCCTTCCCGCGCGTCCACAGGAATGCAGACCATCGGAGGTAGGACGTCTGGCGCGGACAACGACTTCCCTCTGACCGAAGGCTTGCCGTTCAGCAGCTCCGCTAGCGCTTTGCGGCTGCGCACATTGTTCAGTGCCATGCCCACAGATATCGGAAGAGGCACATCGCGCAGATATGCGCTCACACTCCGCCTCCAAGTTTCACGATGTCTTTCGCCCAGTGACATCAGCGCTTCATGCAGCGCGCCAGACGCATCTGGGTATGTCGCGGTGGACCGTGTTAGGCTCGTACGCGCCGCGCTGACCAAGTCCACCCAAAGGCACCACTTGACGGTGTCTGCCAACCCTGATCTTTCTCGTGCTGTCTCCATAGCGTCTTGCTCGTCGGCGAGTTGTTTGAGCCGTCTGCTTAGGAGCGCTACGAGCACGTCCATGAGATCCGAGCACACAGCTTCAGCGTCGTCCAGGATCACCCAAGCCGTGGGGAAGAGAATATATAGCGAGTCCTCATCATGAGGGATTTGAGCGTCCAAGGTTATACGGTTCCTCGTAGCGAGGTGTACCATCGCACGAAGGATCTTGATTATATTAGGGTCGCTGCCCGTCATATATGTCTGATGGTAGTGCATGTCCGCCATCAGTTGCACAAGGAACCAAAACAGTGGCTGGGCGAGAGTGTCCGATATGGCATTCGAAAACAGGCTCACAGATCCTGCGAGTGACCGGGAAGTGTCAGAAGAGATGATCGAGTGGAATGTCCGCAATACACCCCTCTTCCCCTTTCTGATTAAGTCGTAATCGTGGAATACCGACGTGAGGAATTGCTTGGCGAAGAATACGAAGTTATTATCGAGACGCATGTTTTCCACAGATGTACCAGCGTGGATCTCGATGGCGCGGCACGCTATAAGCAGAGTGACTCTGCGGTGCGCCATGGAAGAACCATAGTGGTCGTCGAGATTAGCACTGGGTCTCCTTCGGAAGAGGAAGGTTGTCGAGCTCGAAGTCGTCGATTCATCGGATGAAGATGAATCGCATGCCTCGGACTGTTTCTCCTTGTCGAGCGGATGATACATCGCATCCTCCAGTATTCTCGAATAGCTAGATGGCATGATGAGAATGTATTCTCCCAGCGTCATGGTCGGTGATTGGCTGACACTTCTTCGCATTCGCTCGATATCATCGCTACAGCCATTATTGCCGTTTGCAGAAAAGTTTGCCACGGCCGCTTTGACGCGATTCCCGCGCGTTTTGAGCCGGGGATCTTGTGCAAGCCATAGCGCGCGCGCATCGCGTCGTACCTACACGATTTATATACCGTTGTAATCGTACAGTTGCGTAGAATCGCAACGTACCGTTTTTGAAGCCATACGACGCGGTCCGCACATGACCCCATTGAGCCCGTCGTCCTGATACTGTGCAGACCATA
Organism: Pleurotus ostreatus/Saccharomyces cerevisiae fusant; assembly: GCA_024196135.1. Taxonomy (NCBI): domain Eukaryota; kingdom Fungi; species Pleurotus ostreatus/Saccharomyces cerevisiae fusant. The sequence goes on along the minus strand of JAMQCK010000236.1, from coordinate 144 downwards.
GCTCGAGAACAAGGGCACGTACGGGCATGGGATAAAGCGTAGTATAAGCCGTCAGACGTGCTGTATCGCACTGTGCAGGTCCCGGAATTTTTGAAGTGCATTGAAGGTGCGTGCGCGACCCGCTCGCCCGCGTGATCGGCCCAC
>JAMQCK010000235.1:0-35105 GCA_024196135.1 Pleurotus ostreatus/Saccharomyces cerevisiae fusant | reverse complement strand
GCGTACGATCGTATTGCGTGCGTACCCGCACAAATGCGTTCGTACACGCCAATTTCTGTACCGCTTCCCCGTGCCCCCCTCGCCTCCAAACTTCGTACGGTGGTGGATGGGCATGGTAGCAACCCCTCTGCACCGTCCAAACGTCGGCTAACGCGGATTTGCAGGCTCCTGACGTCGGCTAGTATTTTGATAAATCGTGGGAAAATTTGAACGCGTTTCCCACGGTGCTAGCCGACGTCGGCTAGTGAGGGCAGATAGTTAGGTCATGCCAAATGGAACGCCGCGCTCCATGAACCTCGAAAGACCGCTATAGCTGCCGTACTCCTCGTCTCTGAGTGTCACCGTCTGCAGCGCGGGCGCAACGATAGATTCGAGAAGAGAGTAGCCAGCTGCAGCCATTGTCAAGGACGTGAGCGCTGGCAGTACGACTTCGCCCGATGCAGGAGAGCCGGGGAACCACAAGGGTTAGGTGAACTCCAAGTTTCGCATGTTTGGCAGTGACTTGAGCGCGACGAGAAAGTCGGAGAACTGGACTTCCCTTCGAACTGAGACCTCCAAGTCGGTCACGAACTGCGACACCGAAAGCGCGAGGCGGGAATAGCCATCCTTGCACGACACCGCTATTTGTCGCGCGTTGCTGGCGTGTTCGAGAAGAGTGAAATCCGGACGGATGCCCAGGGCGTCGGCGGCACGATGTCTATGAACGCAGACTCGAGATGTGAACCAGAGGAGATGCGCGCCGACCAAAGGCCTGACGGACAGGAGAAGATGGTAGTCCTCCACCGCGCAGAGTGCGGCATGACCTGGCACATGAACTCCTTGAGGGCATCCACCGACGTCAAGATGCAGGTAACCGTGATCGGCAACTCCTTGCTGCGCGCCAGAGCCAGGCTGATATAGCGGCTTGGGTGTCCCATCCAATGACCGACTGTTATGGTCGCCCAAAAATGGCTTCCGAGTGCAATGCTCCGCCATTCCTGTTCAGGCAGACGACCGAGGGCGCGATCTGGTCGAAGTGCTGTGATGGGGGCGCCGCGTCGTAGACGTGCATGAGAATGGCCAACATGACCCCGAAACGGTAGCAGACTTGCCGGATACATACGAAATACGCGGCTGAAGCGTCGTCAGGATCGTGCTCTTCGACATGCGCAGAGGGGAAGTAGCCATGGGGACTATCCCAAAAAGCGTGTCGTACGGCGGAGTCGATGTCGGGGACTGGATGGCGGCGGAGAAGCTTCATACCCGGCAAGCTCATGGTGAGCTTCGACTCGTACTCCAGTCTCACGTTGAGTTCGTAAGTAAGGGAGTCTACATAATATGCTGGTCGCCGTCAATTCGTGTCGACCATATCGATGTCAACCACGTACCGAGGCATTGCTGCAAGGAGAAAGCAAGCTGTTGAGCCGGAAAACGCATCCTACTGTTAATATGCTGCTAAATTTGTTTGGAACAAAGCCGTTCGGACGACAGTGAAGGAGGAGGACGCGGAGGATATTCGGCGACGTCCGGTCACATGTGACGCATCGGCCGTCGATCCGATTGTGACTCAGGAGTGTTGTTTGTTCTCCGCGGCCAATGGCGTGCGCTTCATGTTCTGCCTTACGTCTTATCTCGGCGAACATGCAGCATATTCAAGCCCTTGCTTCCTGCCATGATCTCCTCCTATAGCGAGCATGCGAGCGCATCGTCAAAAAAAAACTTTTTCGCGGAAGACGAGGTGGAATTAGCCACGCGTACTCCCCTTCCCCAGTCGAGCGCGACGGTGCAGGTCGTCGAGCGCGACGGTGCAGGTCGTCGAGGAAGATGACTCAGATAGAATCAATCTCGCTCGCTCGTCGACGCAGTTTTCCGCTGCATCGGGAGTATCTCAGCTTCCGCCAGTAGACAGAGGCTTTGGCGCGTGGTCATTCGTAAGTTCGCGCGCGCCGGATTGGTGCTGGCTCATGCGAGTCTCGTCCAGCTCGCGGCAGCCTTCGTGGTAGATACCGTCGTCTGGGGCTTCCCTACAGCCTACGGAACACTGCTCGATGGTGGGGCAGATTCGCTGCTCCTGCTGTTCCTCTATCTGATACGCGTAGCCTACTTGGACGACCCGGAATACTCCTCTCAGCGTAATGCGACATCGCTCCTCGCTCTCATTGGCCCAATTGTATCTGGGATCATGCACTGTGCCTGTAGGTGGAGTAGTCCTTCCTTGTACTGTGGTCTTACAAGCACTAGCACCCGCCATCAATCATCTTTTGTGCCGATACCCTCGATGCGCTCGGCCGCTCGTATGGTCTGGAACGGTTTTGTGCGCTATCAGCATCCTCGCGTCGAGCTGGGCGACTACTGTGAGCAGATATCCTTACGCGTTCGATGGGCTCACTCATCCAGTCTCAGGTGAACCAACTACTTGCGTTGCAAGGCGTCATCTATTCCATCGGCGGATGTAAGTACGGCTGCTTTTGGCTCTTGAGCTGAGTTTTTACGATCATACGCAGCTATCATCTACGCGCCGACAATCTTCTACATGTCCCAGTGGTTCATCGAGCGCCGAGGTATCGCTAACGGCGTCATGTTTGCCGGTCAGTCCTCTCCATACATGATGGACCTTCCGTCTTCGATATCTCACGATCATGTCTTCTTAGGAACCTCCGTCGGTGGCATTGCCATCCCTCTCGCGTTCCCGCCGCTTCTTGCACGCTTCGGCATCCGCAACACGCTCCGCATCTTCGCCGGCGTCACCTTCTTGTTCCTCGCGCCCTTCCTTCCCTTTGTCAGAGGCCGGCTCCCTGAGGCGCATACGGCGGTTCGCGGGCCCGCGCCGAGGCATCGGCGGGAATGGTGAAAGGAGCCGTCGTTCATGCTCCTGCTCACGACGAACATACTGCAGGCGTTCGGGTACTTCGTGCCGCTTCTTTGGCTGCCGAGTGAGTTCTTTCCGACGTTGAATGCGTACGTGCTTGTGAAAAAAAAAAACTTAGCCTTCGCGAGCGACCTCCATCTCAGCGCGAGCAAGTCGAATCTGACTTTGGCGCTCCTCAATGGTATGTCTCTTCATCTTCGCCGCTCGTTCGCCATCTTCTCTTTGCGTGCCCCCATCTCGCACTCATTCTCTCCTTCGCTCTTGCTCATCTTCTTCTCCAGCCACCTCAGTCATCGGTCGTCTCGCCGTCGGCCTCCTGTCAGACCGCTTCGACCCATGGGGTCTTCGGCTCGGGACGCTCATACTCAGCGCCATCGTCTCCTTCGTCCTCTGGGGTGTCCTCTCGTACACCTTCGCCGGCCTCGTCGTCTTCAGCGCTGCGTTTGGCATCGTCTCGGCCGGATGGGCGACGCTCTGGACGGGATTCATAAAGCCAGTCGCAAGTGAGCATTTATACTCCGCCTTACATAACATGTCCCGCTCTAACGGCTCTCCTTCCCAGACGACCCCAACCTGTCCACCACGCTCTTTGGCTGGCTCCTCGCCACGCGCGGCATCGGGAACATCCTTTCGACACCGGTGTCGACCGCACTTCGGACTGCGCGCGAGTCAAACGGGACCAATTCCGCCCTCCACCTCGGCCTCGACGTCGCGGACGGGCGGTACGAGAAGGTGATCATCTACACTGGGACGTGCTTCGTGGGCGCGGCGGTTGTGGTCATCATGGGATGGGTCATGGAGGTGAGGCAGCGGGTGAGGGCGGCGGGGATGAAGACGTGAACGGGGAGCGAGTCAAGTGAGTGCCGATGTTATTGCGAGACGACCACTGGCTGACGCTAGGGGTATAAATTGAAGCGAAGGGGTCTTCGTGGCGTGTACGGCTCGTCCTCGCTTCAGATGTACTGCATCGCTTCCGAGCTATGTATATGTGTGCGAAGTACGGCTATACTTCTTGCTGAGTAGGCGTCGCTGCCTCAACGACAAACTCGAACGGTGATAGATGGCTGCAAAGCTTTTGAGCTACGCTATTCAACGCAAACCCCACGAACTGTGCTCGTTGTAAACACTCGCCACCAGTCCACAGATTCCTCCCCTTTTTCCGACTCCCTTGAGTACTTCGCGCGGCCGCACGTCGACGCCACCGACCGCGTAGACATCCTCTTTAAAGCGCAGAGCCCTCGTGCGGATGCCTCACCGTGAGATACGAAGAAGATCCGCCAATGGAATTTCTTGAGCTTGGACTCACGCCCTGATGTATAGCTTCGTTAATTTGGACGAGTCATAATCGTGACACGCGACGCGTTGAACGTTGAAGCCTCCGGCAGTGCGCGTCTCGAAGTACGCACGCAACAAGTTGGGGTCGCCATCAAGTCGTCGTCGCGCTATGCCCGCCCCCTCGCCCTCCTTACCGCTGAGCGCTGAACCCCGTCACTTCCGCCCAACCTCGACTCGCGCGCGAGAGTTATGCTCAACACGAGCTTGTCATCGTCGAAGAGTATTTGTCTTGCAACATAGGCGAGGGCTGTATTTACGGAGTAGTAGTAGCGCGCCGGATGTATACACGAGTAACAATAGAGCGTATCGAAAGTGCGTACACGGATAGAGCGATGAATACTGCAGCGATGGTGATTGGATACCCTTAATTAACTGGCTAGCAAGATGTATGGGAGAGTAGGTGCGAGTAACGCAAACTTTTAACAGGGTAGCAAGAACGATGTGCGCAAAAGACGATCATGCGAAGGTTGACGTTGGTATCTCAATCGGGCAGACGAACGGGTTCTCGCAAACGAAGGCAAATAACGCTATGAGTGTTCGCGAAGCAAGGATGAGGTCTCGTGCAAGAATGGCATACGGCGACAATAGAGCGACGAACAAGAACAAGGAACCGTGCAAAGAGAAAGCGACGTGGTGGACGTACAGTTTCGGCGAGGAGCGCCCCTACATCTGCTCGCGGTGGGATGCAATTGCTGGAGCACGCGAGCTCAACTGTTGCGAATGCTTCTCGCCGATGAGACCACCGTCGAAGCCATCGCGTTCGCCCGCGAAGGTGTTGAAGAAAGGAGTCGCCGGGCTGAGTGTAGCTGGCGTCCGCGACGAGTACGTGAGCGACGGGCTGACCATCGACGGCGAGTTCTGCGTCAGCGCGGGCGAGCCCTCCCCATAGCGATCAATGTTCTTCTTGAGCCCGAAGCCGAATTGGCCGCGCGACGATGGCGGGATGTTGATGCTGCTGTGCTGCGCGTGACGTTGGCGACCAGCGGCAGTCGGCGGATGAGGGAGCGTCGATGACCGGATGTGCGCCTGAGAACCATGGTTCGGAGTCTCATCGTCGGAGTACGACGCGTGCGAGCCGTGGTAGCCACGACGCGCGCTGCTGGAGTGGAAGTCGTCTTCGCTCAGCGAGGGCGAGAAGTCCATCGTCAGCGCGGGCGAGCGGTGTGGGAACGCCATAGTGGATGCCTGCGCACGGTAACCACGCACGCCCACGTTGAGGCCTTGCGATGCTCCCTCCTTGCTCTCTGACTGCACGCGGCTACCGGGTAGGCGACGACGGAAGGCGCTGTGCTCGCGCTCGGAATACGTGTCGTTGTTAGCTTGCTGGAGCAGATACTCCTCAGCTGGCGTATAGCCATTGCGCGCCTGAGTCGCGCGCGACTCGGGGAAGCTATGCTGATTCGAGTAAGCGGCGGCAGCGCTTAAGAGGTCCGTGCTCGACGAGCTCGAGCGTAGCGTCTGCGGGAATTGCTCGCGGTAATCGAACCTGCTTCCGCCTTGCGAGTGACCAGAGCTGCGCAGGGAATCAAGAAGGTGCGCCATAGATCCGCCTGACGCGTCGCGCTGAGGGGGAGGTAGCTGAATGTGCTGCTCTTCGGATGCCGTGCGAAATGTTGGCTGTCCACCGCTACGGTGGTCGTACTGATGAGGGTTCGGTGACCGGCGCTGCTGGTACGGGTTAGGCGACTTGCGCTGCAGATTGTAGTCGACGGCAAGGCCGTGGTTGCCGTGCGTGAAGTTGCTCTCTTCCATCGGACCGCGAGGCTGACGACGCTGAGCCGAAAGAGACCCGTGAGAGGGAAGAGAAGACAGGGAGCCATGGGACGGGAATGAAGACAACGATGCCTGAGACGGTGTGGTCGACATGGCTGGGCCGCGGAGGTTGAGGAGCGCAGCTTGGGCGATCGTCAACCGGGAGGAAGACTGATCGCCGTCGCGCACGTTACGCTCTTGGCGCTGCTGATCGTGTCAGTTGCGAGGCGGACGTCTTTCGTGCATGGACGTACCCTTAGCTCGCGCTGTTCTGCGGTATCCGCGAAGCGCACAGAGATGCGGCTACCTGTGTCGTTCCAACCGCGGACCATGCGTCCATGCAGACGCTCTATGACTTCCTCGGCACCAGCGCGAGTCTCGAGCCTGCCGGTGAACGTAAGCAATCGTCCGGAGCCACTGTCAGGATAGTAGATACCTGACGAAAGCGATGATGCGTGGGGGGTTGCTGAGCTTGGTTTGGAAAAAGCGACTAGACTTGATCTGATGCGGAGCGACAAGCGCAGATAGGGTCTGCGGAGCGTGAGCAAGTGACATGTATGCGTTGCGATGGACACATACGGGCTCGTCTATGCTCAAAGGGAGGCTATGAAAGCGATTATGATGAGCACAAGGCGGAAGAAGAGCGTTTCGAAGGACGTACCCTTCAATGTATAAGTTGGTGCTCGTGAAATCATGAAGCCTCTCCATCTTCTCCTTGAACGAGACGTCGCTGGGATCGTCTCCGAACTGCTCGTGCCCAATGCCGGCGTGAGGCGTAGGGTATGGCTTCGGGGCAGCATAAGGCGTGCCGGGGATCTTGTGCACCTGCTATAGAAATCGTCAGCAACACTTAAGGTCAGACTCGTATGTCCCTCACCTTCGAGAAAGTAGGATGCAGGTTACGATAACGCCGAAGAGACTGTATGCACTTCTCGGCGGAGTCTAACTTAGCAAACCTATGCGTGAAGGTCAGATACGCAAGCCAGATGATGGCGGAGAAAACATACAGAACGAAGCCATAGCCGCTCTCGCGCTCGCCGACGTGTCGCGTGAAGGACCGCACGCTGCGTACCTCGCCGAAGGGTGCGGCGAGAGCGTACAGCTCAGTCTCTGGGAAGTGGGGAGGTAGGCCATTGATGTATACATTCGGTGGTAGGTTCGCGTCCGAGTCGTCGCTCTGCGCGGACTCGGCGACATGCGGATGCTCTGAGTCGGTAGGCGTCTGTTGTTCAACAACGGTCTGAAGGCGTGCGGGCCTGAACTCGGGGGTGGTTGACTTGAGAATGGAGTTGACGACGCCCGACGCCGCGTTGGAAGAGAAGTCTGACGACGGTGTGCTAGACGCTGGCGGAGCGAGGGACGACATCGTGGGCGGAGCAGGCAGCTTGAAAGCGGGAGCCTGGCGCTGTGCTTGCGCCTGCGGATCAACTTGCGTGGCCGGTAGAATGGGGGATACGTCGGGGCGTTGAGCAGGAAGATCATCTACGAAAGGCGAGTTAGATTACTTCGGTTCTAGACAAGAGACGCGGTGGGAAGGGTGTGGTGCAGTCCTCATGCGTAGTAGCTCGGGTCAAGACAGTTGACATCGGGACGCACCTCCGCCATCCTCTCCAGGTCCCGGAAGACCCATGCGTCCGACAGAGTGCATCAAAATCTCCACGTCCGTGTCGCTGTCCGATGCTTCGCCGTGCGAGCTAGCGTCGCGAGCGATCTCGCCGTCCTCGAGCTCGACAAGAGGCTGGGTGAGCTCGGCACCGGGGGCGCGGCTCTCCTCGGGCGCGGTGGTCGTCGATCCAGGCACGCGCGTCGCGCGAGGTGAGGCAGACGCAGGACTCTTCGGCGGCGTCATCGGGACCGGATGCGTTTGCTGCTGCTCTGGGGCGGCGATGGCTGTATGTTGGGATGGCGTCGGCTGCGACGTGGGCGAAGTAGAGATGGTCTGAGCGACCGAGTTCGTGGCGGATGCGGGGTTCGTAGACGTCATGGCGATGGTCTAGTGGCGATTAAAATGCGGAAGGGAAGCGATAAAGGGCGGCTCGGATTAAGAAAAGCGGGAAGAAATAAGAGCGGGTGCGAGGACTGTGCGATGGAAATACAGCGAGAATAGCAAGGGCGATATAGCGGCAAGCGATCGATATGCAAGTGTTGATGGATAAGAGCGGGTTGGTATGGGTGCGTTGGCTAAGAGCTGTATGCGGGCGTATTATGGGAGCGGGTAATGTTGTCTCTGTGGGCGAGATGGGGGGCGGAAGGCAAGAGGGCGAAAGTTCATCGCATCCCCCGCCAGTGCCCTATATAGGCGCGGATCGCCTGACGAGCTTGTTGAACGTGTTTGACGTCCCCGAGCCGAGTAGCGTCCCGAGAACGTCGAAGTGGCCGAAAGCGGGTGATCCGCCGGCGCGTCTCCCGGCGCGTGCTTCCCGCGAGGCGTCCTGTCCGTTGACTGGTGCGTTAGAAGATCCAGTGTGACTTCGGGGACGCGTAAATTTACCTCTTGGGATTGGTTCCTCATCACACGCGACGTCCTCCTCACGATGGTCGAGAGCCTGTCGCAATACACATGTGGCGACGGAGAAGAGCGCGACGTATTCGATACGTTTCGACGCGTCTGGCGGGACGAAGATCTGACTCGAGGACTTCAGCGTTACCGAGGCCGCCGAGGGCTGTTGCTCAAGCCACTTTCAATCGTCTGCTTGACATGTTGAGTGTTTTGTCAGATTTCTCTGGCAGCAGAAAGAGAAGATTTGGAACATACCTTATCCGGGCGCAATCAGAGGTAGATCACTCTTATCAGCTGAAGATGCACGAGTTCTATCCAAGGTATATGTTGTTTTCAGTGCGAAGACGTCGTTCTTTCCGAACCCTCTCTAGCTTATGAGCGTGTAGGGGACTATCGTCGACGAAGTTCCGACCGCGGACCACGGGCAGAGTATAAGGCACTCGAGCCTACACTAGGGGTCCTCAAAGAGGCATCTAACGCTGTCTCTGAGAGAATAGTGTTCAGGACAGACCTGGCGAACGCTAAGTTGAAGACCGCGGACATGAAAGCAGGAAGTAAGCGCCCACTTCGCGTGGCTGGCCACGTGTCATCTTGGGCGGGTCCGGCGGTCCGTCCACCGTGGGAGTCAGCTTCCATTTGCTGGATCTCTCTTTCTCGCCTTCAGCTCCCACCTTCGTCGGAGACGATATCGCAATGCGAGCTATCTCGAAGGATTATCCGACCCATCGTGCTCCTCACGAATGCAGGGAGCGTGGCCTGTACTTGGACACATACAATCCGGCTGCTTGACTCCTGGATCTCAACGCTTCGGACACCGGTCTCTAGCATCAGATATTCCGCATGCATTGTGCTGCATCCAAGGTCTCTTCGGCTATACTCAGCTGTGCTAACCCTCGGAAAACTCTGCACGCACTTCCCAACTCTTTCGCCAAGCCGTTCGCACCAGCGCATCCCATGATATCTTCAATGAGAACGCAGATGACACCTTCGGCACAATAGCCCATTCACTCGAACCTCGGGATCACGCACTCTGTACCTGTCGTCACCCATTGCTCAGATCCTTCCCTCCTTCTCTCCCCACGCCCGCCCTTCTAGCTGTCCAATCGCATACCCGGGATTCCACCTGCCAACGGGGCACCCCGTATTTCAGCTCGCGCGGTGAGTCGGACGAGCAGCGTGGGCGGGAGTGTGGTCGCTCACCTGCCTGGCAGCTTATCCCCCGCATCTATTCTGTCGTCTCTCATACGCGAATATATTGTCGCTTCTCCCATTTTGACCAGCGAACGCGCACGCCACCGAACCCGCATGCCCGGCGCATGGTCGGGGCCGCTTGCTCGCAGGAAGCGGGAGACGGTGGTGGATGACTACTGGGCCTCCGCGAGTATAAAATAGCGGTAGTGAGCGAGGGAGATCAGTCGTCGTCGTACGCCCTTCGTCGTTGACTATTTTCCTCGTCCTCGTCAACTCACAGCGTCGGAAACATGCACTTCGCTACACTTCTCGCCACCGTCTCCCTCATTGGCCTCGTCGCCGCTCATCCAGAGCCAAAGCTCAGCCTTGAGCAGATGGCGAAGCGGGAGGTAAACTTACGTCCATCCCATCCCTCGTTCCTCAGTTTCCGCCTGCCATTTCCTTCTTACCTTTCTGGCTCCCTTCCTGTCATTCGCTTGACTCATACCCTCTCATTTCCGCCGACCATGCTCATCCCTTTCTTCAGATCGAGTCCCGCGCCCGCAGCGTCAAGGCGCGCACCTGCGCTCCTCAGATCCGCGCCTTCGAGGACCGCCGCCGCGCCAAGCGCGGTACGCCGACGAAGCGGGAGAAGCGCCAGACTTCGTCGACGAGCGCGAGTGGCCCCCAGGTGACGGGTATTCCGGATGATGTGAGTCGGTCGAGGAGATCATTGGCCTTGATGCGGGCGATGAGCTCGACGCCATGAACGTTGAGCTTGAGCTCGTAGGCTTTGAACGCTAGGCTGACGACTATGCAGGCGATCTGCGTGACGGCGCCGGAGGTGACGGAGGGTCCGTACTACATCAACGACGAGTACGTGCGTCAGGATATCCGCGAGACGCAGGAGTATGTTGCCCTTCCTCATCCAACACGACGACAGCGCTGACTTCACATCCTGTAGAGGCGTCAACGTCCTTCTCGACGTCGGCATCCTCGACACCGAGACCTGCGAACCTGTCAGCAACGCGTTCGTCGAGATTTGGCACGGTAAGTACGATTTTTCGGGAGTGGATGCACGATGCTGATACACGATCAGCGAACTCGACGGGCGTCTACGGTGGCTATAGCGGAGCGGAGAACGCGATCAACACCGAGACCTTCCTGCGCGGCGGGTACTTCACGAACGACGAGGGCATCGTGGAATTGACGACGTGAGTTATGCTGGCAAAGCCGGTCGACGTGCTTGCTGACGGCGTCTTCGCGATTTAGGACTTACCCGGGTATGTCTCGTCGCCCTCGTCAGCGAAAGTGACTCATGGCTTACAATGACTCAGGTTACTACCAAGGTCGCACGGCGCACATTCATACTGTAAGTCCCTGGCGTTGACTGATCTGGCTCAAGACTGACACGACGCGCAGATGCAAGTCGCTTCTTCCCCATTCTCTGTCGTCGACTAATCCCATCTAGGGTCCACCTCGACTGGTCGCAGACCGAGAGCGGGTAAGCTCCCTTCCTGTCTTCGCCGCATTCTCAACGCTGAACTCGATTCAGTCAACTCCAGTCGTCCTCCGGCTCTCTACTCCACATCGGCCAGTTCTACTTCGACGAGGACCTGAACGACGCCGTATTCGGCATTGCGCCCTACACGGACAACACGAACCGCCGCACGCTCAACGAGAACGACGGGATCCTGCAGGGCGCCATCCGCCAGGGCGACGACCCGTACATCGAGTGAGTGAAGAGTTTGACTTCCACGTCCTCGTCCTCACCTCTCTTCGCAGCGTCGAGTACCTCGGTGACGATCTCTCGAGCGGAATCCTCGGGTATATCAGTGAGCGCAGTGAGCCTTCTCCTGCGCATCCGACTTACCTTCTCACAGCCCTCGGCGTGGACACCTCCGCTTCGTACTCGATCCACAACACGAACGCGCTCGGGCAGGACGAGTAAGGGCTCTCGCCGATTACCAGGATGGCGTGCTCGAGCTGAACCATCGTGCCGGGCGCGGTGGGGACAGCTCTGTCGTATGGAATATTCTGGGCTCCCAATGTATGATGTTCTTCAGTTATATCGGGCAATGGAATCGTTTTCCCTCATACAGCTTGAACGCAAACACGCTACGAGCGTTGAGGTGCGTGAAGCACACAACCCTATCATCGCCAGTAATTATATACCCACCACCGGCCGACGACAGGATTCAATGCTGCTTATCTTGCGCGCTGCATGAGCTGAGGCATCAGTAACCGCGTCGAAGAGAGCGAGAGATATACACGCTACGGCGAAGATACAGTCTTGATCAGGCGAGTCGACGACTGACCACTATTCCACAGGAAGCTAGGGTGTTCAAAGCTGATGCTTCCATATATCTTGATAGCTCATCTCGAAGCAGGCACTCGAGGCGATAGGAGTCAAGAAGTAGCTAATATCATAAATCATGTACTCAATGGCACAGTGAAGGACGATACATGGTACCGAACGCTGCTACGCATCGTCTTCGGAGTCCGATTCGAAGTCCACACCGTGCGGGAAGACGAATTCGATGTATTCCGCCACACCATAATCGATATCGCGAGGGCACAAATCCTCCAACCAGTCTGTACGAACTTGGGCCTCCCGAACCGATGAGCTGCTGTGCGCCGGAGGGTCGACGTGAAGGCGCCCATCTTCGACCTCATGCGGAAACAACCAGGCGCTCAGGTCGAGCTTAAGCAGTTCTGGGCAGTTCTCCGCGAGAGCCGGGAGCTCCGACAGCGGGAAATTGACTTTGAGCAGGAGATCGCGCATGTGTGGAAAGCTATGCACGATCTCGCGTGCCTCCTCGGGCTCCAGGGGTGAGGAGGGGCACTCAGGGTTATCGAACTCGCAGTAGACATGGAGATATGTAAGACGCGAGAAGACGAGGAGGGGCTCGATGTGATGAAAGGGGTCCCTGCGTTCCGCGCTAGGTCCGTACATCGTACCGATGACAAGGTGTGTCAGCGTATCGGCGGAGATGTGCTCCTTGAGGAGATTATGGACTGTGAAGACGCGATGCTTCCATTGAAGGAAAATGACCTCCTCAGGAACGACAAAACATTCCAATGGCCACTGATCCTCCCGCATTTCCAACAGCAGGCGAAGTTGAGGGGTAGACAGTGTCTCGGAGGTAAAATGAGGGAATCTCAACGAGCGGAGCGCAGGGAATACGGGCCCGTCAATATCGTCAGGCGTGGGGAAGTCGACATCGGCATCGTCGTCGTCGGTAACATCAGATCCCTCCCAATCGTGAAGGGTGTGGTCGATTTCACGCCCGTTGTTCACGTTCAGTTCCACGAGATGTGGTAGGACAGCGACGGTGCGCCACTGGATAGCGCTGAGGTAGTCGACAGTGAGGTGCCAAAGGGACGGACAAGCCAACAAGGCATCCTCAAGGGCTTCGGAGGATGCCTCATCCTGCGCATTCATAGCCAAGATATTGGAGACGGTGAGCCTCGCGAAAGGGCAAGCATCAACCGTCTGATCGAAGAAAGTCATGATGCAAGCCGCGGCGGCAGCGTTGTCGACGTAAATGCTGATGCTCAGGCAACGGAGCGTCGGACTGGTGAACATGGCCAGCACTTCGGGTATACCGCCGAAGCCAGCAACGTCGAGAGCTCGGAGCTTGGGGAAGAGGCAGATATCTGGGAGACAGGAAAGGAGCGTGCTGTACACTTGATAGTGCATGTACAGGCCACCCCACGCGGAGCGTAGCTTGTCGGAGTTCGTCGCACCGCTGATGGTCTTGAGACGCTGGATCATCCCGGTCTTGGGGAGAAGGGAGGACCATTCGTCTGGGTTGATGAGGCGACGCAGCACCTGCTATACGTGAGAGGAAGCAGGAAGGGATGAAAAGCGGACGCACAAAGACTGGGTGCTCGTAGGCACTTGGCTGATGGCCGTACTGCCCACTCGCAAGCGCGCGTTCTGCCCGATCATCCGCGCTCAGGTCCTCTGATTCCGTCAAATGCTCCCAGTCATTGGCAGTCCGGTCGTCCTATGTAACAACATGAGTACGTGACTGACGAGGAGCGAGCGGCCACTTACGTTGTATATGTACCATGCATCGTGCGGTAGATGCCTCAGCACGACCGCAAGGTCAACGTCTGCCCACAGACGCGGCTTAGCGATATCGTGCCATCGCCGATTCATGTAAAGCGACGATCGTATGCCTTGGTCGTAGCCATTCTCAACCACGAAGTCAAAGACGATGGAGACAAGCTCTGGAACGTCAAGAAAGCGATGAGAACTCATGGTCCTGAAGGGGAGGGACGAAGGTACGAGGTGTCGAGCCGCGATCTTAAGTATGGACGGGATTCGTGTGAATAGATCATCTGGATAACGAACCTTCGCGTAGGCACGAGCAGTACATTCGTATCCGATGACCGGCATTCTGCGAGTGGCGTATCCATGGAAGCCGCAAGAGCCCAGCATAGTGACGAGGCTCCAATTGTGAGAAGTACTTCCTGGCGACGTCATGGCAACGCTTTTGTGCGCGAAAGGGTTTACTGGGATGTCGCCTGGGACTGGATGAACAGGAACTCACCCTCTTTCCAAATGGACGGAGCTAGCCAAGCACGGACATCATGAGCTGGGCTGCGTTGAAGGCCCTCGCTGCCGCGGCGTCATAGCGGACCTGCTTCCCAATTCCCCTTCCGCGGTCCCAACGGCATCGATGAGAGCTATGCGGGCTGTACGACACTCCGCACGCGCCACTCCGACTGAGCCAGCAGGAGCTCGTCGATGTGCTTGCGAAGAGAAACGATATGGCCTATTCGTACAGTCATTCCTTTTCTGCGACTGCGGCAAAGTCATCAGATGATGTAAGCAGAGGACGAAGAAAGTCGAAGCTCACCTTGGCTCATGGGGAGTACGAGGATATCGCGAGCACTATTCTAGACGCAGGCGTCCCGCGAGTGCTTAGGAACAGCTCTGGAAATGGGTTAGATGAGAACGCGCCCTCGGCAGTCGGGTTCTCGTCTGTGCCCGCGGTCTGGTGAAGGGGTCAGCTCGCATGAAGAGGGCGGACAAGACGTCGAAGATATATCAAAGCGCACCTCGAGCGCTCCCTTTGAGCTTACAGCCCTTCGCAATTCATGAGGCAATGACGGGTCAGCGGCTCAGATCCTCGATAGAGGTGAGCGTAGAGGCTTCTGCATGGACGTACGCGTCGCTCGCCAGCATGCGCATGACCCGGCCAGGATCCCGAGGCGATCTCTGTCTTCGCGGCGCAGGTATGGTGTAGTTTGTCGGCTGCTCGACTCAGGGTGCTGGCCATGCATGCGGAGGGGGACTTCTGCGGTGTTAGCAGGTTCGTCGTACAGTACGACACGAAGACCGTACACCCTCGACCGTGTACCACTATGACGCTGGGCGTGCGTCCTGAAGACGAACGTCAGGTTGGGAACGCTGAAGAAGGTCCAGCAGCGGCCGGCGAGAAGATGCACCTCGACGCACCTCGGGAGCACAACGAAGCACTCGCTAGTCGACTGACGCCTCCATGGAGTGATTATATCGAAGATTTAGCGTTGGGAGATGTAGCTCCGACTACGAGTGCGTCAACCCAGACCGGACTGAAAGCGCTGTCGGAGGTGAATTGAAGGGGGCGACCGGACGGCTCGAGAAAGTTCGCTCTGGCGAAAGAGCGGCACATGCTTCTTGTCAAAGGGGATGTATTCAAGAGTGGCTATACGGTGTACAGGTTGTGCGTATAGAGAGATGGTGGGAGTAAGAAGGAATGGCCGCCATCTTCCCCGCACCTTGCTTGAAGCAGTTTAAGGACGCGCTTCGGCGTAGAGAGATGCCCGAGGGGAAGGGCTAGCACCTGCTCCACGTCAGTACGGAAGAGCTGCAGATCAGTCTCAAGACACACCACATCTTCGTAGAGGAGTGCCCCGAGCGCCTTGGGGATCGCAGCAGCGCCTGCCAGGACGACTGAGACGCGCGTGATCTCGCAAGCGAGCAGGCAGTCCATCGCAAGTCGCACCAGTTCTCGCAAGTCCATTGGAGCATTGCTGATGCACGGAGACAGGCGTGTGCTGCTGAGTGCGCGTGTGGAGTGCAATACTGGGCCGCATTCGCTTCTGCAGCTGCTGTCAGTAAACGGAGAGGGAGAACGGCACACTGAGACGCACCGATCATTCTCCGTAGTAGTCCTCCTTCGTGTCCGAAAGACCCCAGGTGCTCAGTAGTTCGAGAGGGGTGCACGCGAAGTCGACGGTACACGATGACGAGCGGACAAGTCGCTGACAAGGCCAGATCGGGAGGGTCCTCTGCTATCGAAAAGGGAAGAAAGCCACATGAGGAGCGAGACTTGAGACGAACGCCATCCAATATGCAAGCATCAGCCAGATGTACGATGTGGGGGGCAGGACAAGTTAGGGTCTGCAACGGTAATGGTTAAACCGGTATATACCGCATCCGTACCGCATTTTTGCGGTTCCTAGTGGACGGTTGTGTTTCTCACGGTTCACGGTTGAACCGCGGTTTTCCGCGGATGCCACGTGTACCGCCTTGTCTTGCACCGCCACTGCGCGCCACCGCGTCGATCGCCGCGTCGGTGGCGCGCACTCGATTATTCACGACTTTACCAAGCACTGCAAGTCCTTATCCAGCACCGCGTTGTTTGTCATAGCTTGAGACGTATATATACGGGAGGAAATCAGCGAGCAGTCTTCCCCTTTCCCTCGACTGTCTGTAGTCCATCAACGCAAACCCCTCCGATTCACGACACACCCGCCGCCCTCTCTATCTTCAGGATGCAGCGCCAGCCCCTAGGCTCACGCCCCCTTCAGCAGACATCATCTCTCAGCTCAGCTTCCTCGTTTTCCTCTGCTTTCACGTACTCCTCCCCTGTTCCCAGCGGACGGTCCCCACCTTACACTCAGAACCAGCCTTCGCAATACACGGTGTTTCCCGGATATCCACCCCCCGGATCGTCCGCCTATGGCTTAGAGAATCACCCTCTGCCATCCGATCAGGCCTCCTTAGGTCAACGTCGGGCACGCGACTCGCCGGTCGTCTTCGAAGGCCCAACCAAGAAGAGACGCACGACGAGGAACGCCATCGCAAAGAAGTCCGATCTGGAGGTTTGGGACATGTCCGATGCAGATATCATAGGTGCGTGGCATACGTGTCCGTGCCCGTGCAGCCTCTGACCATCGATCTGTAGACGCGTCTCACCGCACGTTTCGTTCGGCCGTATATAGTCATTATACTACGAAAGTCGCGCGCGATAATGACATACGCAGTCCGACGTATCGTCAGATCATCTTCGAGTTCCACTGCAAGCATCAAAATCCCGCTCATCGCGTCGTGAAGCGCCGCCGTATGCATACCTCCGATGGGACGCAGGCTCTCATTTCCACCGCAAAAGCGTGTGATAAGGCTCGGGGCATGAGTCTCGGCATGGATGCACCCCCAATCGCGTACTCCCCTATGGCACATCGCGCGCTTATCGCGCTACGCTCCGCGACCAGCCATCGACCATTCAACATGGTGCGGGATCGCTTTTACACCGAAGAGGTGCAGATGCTACGTCCCGGCACCACTCTCCCTTCTCCTGCCACCGTGTCATCGGACTTGAAGCACCTCTACAAAGGCATGGCAGCCAATCTCGGCCAATACCTCGCGGTAAGCACGCTTGTGGTGCGCTATACCGAAAACTGATTCGTGTTGACTTACAGGAGCGAAACCTACCCTTCCATCTCATGGTCGATGGCTGGACAAGTCCGATTACTACGGGAGAGCTCGGTCTCGTGATACAGTGGTATGCGGATGGTGGTCTACACCGATGTATCCTTGAGTTCATCAAGTAAGTCGTACGTCTTGCCAAGAGCGCTCGAACCTGACAGCTTTTAGGCTCAAGAGCAATCACACGGGCAAGTATCTTGCTGAATGCATCCTTGACTGCCTGGGGCGATACGACATCGCTCATTTAGTGAGTTGTACATGGCTGTCCATGCTTGCTTGCTAACAATCGCACAGCTCATGCTCCTCAACATGGACAACGCAAGCAACTGCAACACAACGGCGACCGAACTCCATGAGATACTTCCCTCGTTTGAGGGCACGTCGTGGCGCCTTCGCTGTCTGCTACACATACTGAATCTGATCGCGAAGGTACGAGTTTATTATCGTCTTTTTGCTGTCTGCACTCTAACGCGCTACATATAGTCCATACTCCTCTTCTTCTATAAGCAGTACAAGCGAAAGAAAAACACGGGTGGCTCTCAGGACGCCGCGCCCTCCACAGCCACCGAGGAGCCCGCCCTTGATGCTGAGGACGAGGATGAAGAAGACGGCATTCCGTCTCCCGAGGACGAGGAGCTCGCGCACGCCGCTGCCGCTCAAGCGGAGGACGATGCGACACAGACGTCGCCAGGGGAGGTAGAGCATGACGACGCCGCTGCCAAGTCTGTGAAGGACCGCGCCATCTACGAGATGCGCCGTAGAGGTGTCACATTCAGTGATCAACAGGCCAAGGAATGTGTCTCCATTATGACGAAGGTACGCACCAAGATCAAGCTCGCGCTCACCAATCATGACATCTTTTCTTAGGTCGCAGGCCTTGCGCGAAGGATAAACGACGCTCCTTCCACTTTAGGCGTCGCCTTCGAGAAGTTCGTCCAGAGCGCGCCTCCCGAGAATGACGACCGCAACAAGATATCCCGCCGTGTAGCCACCCGGTGGAACAGCGACTACAAGTGCCTTGACGATTACCTCATACTCAAGGCAGCTGTCGAAGCACTGACATCGCAGAGCGACCTGAAGCTTAATGCGTACCGCCTCACGCAGCGGCAATGGGAGCTTTCAAAGGAGCTTCGTGATTTACTTCGCGTACGTCTTCTTCCTTCGCCTGTTTCTCGTGTACTGACGCAAGCATAAGATATTCGTCCCCGTGACGGAGGCGTTCTCACAGAAAGAGATGCCCCTCATTTCGGACGTCCTTGAGGTTCTGGATGATATCAAGGAAGACCTCACCAACATCCGCGATAGCCCGCTCAATCTCGACAAGAAGCCAGCATCGCCGATTATCCGTATCGCCGCGCATGCCGGCATAATCATGACTAACAAGTATTTCTCGATGACGGATGAATGTGAGGTGTACCGTATCGCGATAGGTGCGTGCATGCCGCGCATTTGTGCTTCGCTGTTGCTAAATTAGCGTTGCAGCCTTGTCCCCGGACAAGAAGCTACAGTGGTTCAGGGACCGCGATTGGGACGAAGATGCGGTCGAAGCTGTTCGCAAGCTCGTACTTGACCGCTGGACCAAGTCGTACGCCGGTATTGCGACCGCAACAACATCACCTCTGGCACAAAGCACTTCAACCGCCACGGAGGTACGTAGGCTATCAGATCTACGTTAACACGGGTTGCTAACAGCAAATGCAGGTGCCGAGATGTCAAGACGGATGGGCTTCAATGAGACGCTCGCGGGGAAGAGGCACGTCGGCTCCTTCGCCCTCCGCTTCATACCAGGACGACATCATCAAGTTTCTGGACTCAGATGTTATCCCGAGCGCGGTGCTAAAGGAGCGGGGCGGAGTCATCGCTTATTGGCATCAGGAGCGGGAGAAGACTCCTCGTCTTGCGCGTTTTGGCTCGGATTATTGCTCAGCTCCTGGTAAGCGCAAAGTAGGAGACGTCGAAATCGTGCCATATCTGATTGTGAGTTTCAGCCACAACAGTCGACGTCGAGCGTGCGTTCTCCGAAGGGCGAAGGGAGATCAACTTCATGCAGACACAAATGAGCCACGACACCTTCAACGCTTCGATGGTGGTCGGCTCGCTGGCGAAGTTGCCTTCTTTCGACTTGAAGAAGGCCATTGACATTCTGGAGAACGATAGATTCTCAGATTAATGCTCATTTCGCTCCTATATACGTATTGCAACACATCTATAGTTCTTTCTTGGTGCCGGGGAGTCCCCTTGACGTGTAGAGCAAACCAAATGTGCTCGCAACGATGTGTGTATCTTTGTGGGTGCTGCACCGAACGGGCGCACGTGGCAACCGCGGTATACCGCGGTTGAACCGGAATATCTTACCGCGGTAGGCGGAGTTCAAACTTACCGCGGAAATTGTACCGGTAGTTTACCAGATCTACCGTTGCAGACCCTAGGACAAGTGACGGGCACGCCCCCGCGGGCACCTCGGCCCGGCACCTTGCTGCTTTAGGGCAGGCTATCTCTTCGTTGACCGCCATCGGCTTCACCGTCTCAGCCGCCTTGTCGCTCGCTCTCACACCTATACCCACACAATGAGACGTCGCTGCAATATCGCGTTGCTTGCGGATCTTCGTGATGTAAACCGTTGTTGACCGTGACTTGCGGCGGGTGAGCGCGATACGGATTACTGGAACACCCTTTGGCGACGCGCATTCTCAAGCGGCGCAGAGCAAGTACGGACTCTGCACCTCGTGCGCGCTCCTGATGTTGGACATGCAACAGAATATGGGATACCATTCTGTGCTTTGAAGAGAAAGGTGCGCCGATCGATGCTTTACCAATGATCGTTCTTCTTACGACCCGACTTGCAGAGCATCTTTCCCTGTCCGCTTCTTGAGGTGTCTGAGAGCCTGTACCATACTCGCGCTTGCAAGACCTTCCCCGTCTGGATGCCGCGCGCGAAGTGACCTACTGTGATCGGAAGTCCTGGCGCGTTCTCTCTAGACCGACGGGCAACTATCTGGCTCTTCGACTTCTCCCCGATACGCCACAGAGCTTGAGTCTCGTATCCTAACCCTCATGTGCCACATCGAACCGAAGAGCTTCCCGTTAAAGAGCGACCTTCTGTTCCGTATGGCGTCGACGCCCGCCTCGCAGTATTGTACGCTGTATATTCCGTACGAAATGCAATATATGACTTCCGCCTGTTCCTCGACGCACTCATTTGCTAAAGGTGCGCCAAACTACCTGCAGGCGCGTGCTCGTTTGTCTGCGTGGGTCGTCTTGTGGGCTGCCCGAAGAATCTGCCTCCGCGGAGGCATATGCGGAGGTTTCCTTGCGGTCTTTTAGGGGATGCTGATCGTGCTTCAGAAGCATAGACTTGAGATGGATGTCGCGCGTACTCAGACGAGGCTTTCGCTCTATAGCGGGCATTCGCAAGACGCGCGAGCGCCGGATCTTGCCCCATTCGAGAACAATAGCATAGCCATGACGCCGCGCAAGAAGTCTCCTGACAATTGGCCCTCGGTGCGCTGCTCTGCCCCAAGAAGGGGCCCATGGATACGAGGTGAGTCGGTTAGGTCTAACTGAGTCTATGGGACTGCCTACCATTCAGATCGCCGCGATAGGTAAGAATTTCCTACGATCAGCTCCTCTTAAGAAGTTCGTCGCTGACCGTGTGCTCTAGCGGTTCTCACCCCCATCCCTCTTCTTCGCCCAGCATGTCGCACCCTCTCAGAACCCCCGAGCTCGTCACCATAATCATGGACTTTGTTGTGGAGGACGGCTATGACCGCGCGATCTGGTCTGCGTGTCTCGTCAACAAACTATGGGAAGCGGTCGCTCACCCGCGACTCTGGTCGGATGTCGATCTGCCTGCCGTGCTTATGCGTCTGCCCGAGGACGCGTGGCACATCTACGACGTGAGGCGAGCCTTGTCGCTTCGGATCGCAGCCTAATGAGATTGTACAGGACAACAGAGCTCCCGCCCGCGACGCTTCGACACAGACGGGTAAACGAAACCACTCCTCGAAGGGCCTAGCTCACCCTACCTTCGTGCGTTCCCGTCTCTTTCCTTCCAACTCATACTCACAGAACGTAGACTTTCCTCCGCCCCATCTCCAATGACGAGTGGATGACCATCCTGCCCTTCACGTGGCTCGTCAAGCATCTGAGAGCGATCGGCGGGCCTACGAACGTGGACACGCTTCTCTCGAGGTGGGGTCGCCTCGGCCTTCACGCACGCACTGTCTACGACACGATCGCCAGCTCCATGCCCGACTTCTGCCTCTTTCCAAACCTTCAATCTCTCGATGTCGAGGCCTTCGGCGCGTCTCCGGGCGTGCTTGTCATGTTCGCTGGCCCGGATCTTCGAAGCCTGCGCACCGGCACTTACATCGACAACGTGGGTGCTGCCGAGTGCATCGAGGCTTTCGTAGATGAGGCGACCGACACTTGCCCGTTCGTCGAGCTACATATCGCCAATGCCCTCGCCTTAGAGGCGCAAGACGATGAAGGGTCCGTAGATCTTGAGGATGCCCTGCTCGCATGTAAGGCCCTCGAGCGCCTATCCATCGATCATCTGCACTCTATTCAGTGGCGCACCGTGGCCGAGTTGCCCCGTCTCACGGAGCTGCACATCAGCAACGGTCGCACGATCCAGCACGAAATGCACGACTGGGAAGACTCCGATGAGTCGGACGATGACGACGCCGATATGGGCTTTCCGACGCCTGACGAGATCAAGGGGCTCGCTTTCCCTTCCCTCAGGGCCCTGTCCTTCGTTGATTCGACGCAATTGACTGGAATATTGTCCAGCCCGCAGCTCCGCCTGTTGCTGGAGATGAGAGAGGACAAGTGGCCTTTGGAGCGTCTGGTGATTCCGTCTCACACCATATACCTTCAGTGGAAGCACCGCGTCCGCACCGTGCACGCATTGCTCGCGGACCATATCAGCGCTGATACTCTGACGCACCTCGTCATTGGGACATTGTATGGCCCAGTGCGGGCCGACCCGTTCCCGAACATCGAGCCTCTATTCGCATTCTACAATCTCACTGTCCTGCACCTTTTCGCGGAGTTTGACTTTTGGGATTGCGAGTCCCCGCCTCTCGACCCAGACGAGGCGGAAACCATTGCACGCAGCTTCCCGCGCCTTCGTGATCTCCTCCTATGCGCCAAGTACCCTCTCTCGGAGCTGCCTGCGTTCGCGCACCACTGCCCGGACCTGGAAAAGCTTCATTTACGCCGTCCGTCGACGAAGATGAGGCCGACGAGGATGGATCGCTTCTCCTTGAGCCACCCGCTCATACAAGCTCCACGCTTCGGGTATTGATCATAAACAAGTATTGGGTGGCAACGGGCGCGCACCGCAATTGCACCTTCAAGCTCAAGCTCAAGGGTGTATTCCATTATGCTCACAGTGTTTTCCCTGATGCTGCCTTGCGAGAATGCGACGGCGATCCTACTGATGTAGGTGACATTGACTCTGACTTCGAGGACTCTGAAGACGGTTCGGAACGAGATATGATCGAGTAGAGTAGTATTGGTATGTGGGATACGAGAACGATACAAGTCAGCTCTTTATGCGCCTTCCCAATATCCCTCCTCCAGAATCGCAGCCTCCGTGATAGTCCAGTCGGTCTTTGCACGAGGAAAGATGGTCATATAGAATAACACGACCGCCGGGTCAGCGGCATCCCCACCGAGATTGAGAGCTTGTAATCGGTGGTCATAGAAAGCAGGTAGATCGAGTTCCGGCTCTTCGTAGCGATACCAGCTTTCCTCCATGTATCCCGTCAACCTCAGCCGCACGAGTTTCGGGCAGGCTTGAGCGAGGGAGAACAGCTGCGCAAGGGGGAACAGGACATCGACATACATGTTCTCCATGTCGGGAAATGACCTCGCGAACGCGCGTACCTGCTCCGGGGTCAACGGGGAATAGTAGAACTTGTTGACGAAGCGCGATATGAGGCAGAGTCTAGTCAGCCGCGTGAAGTCGAAGATGGGCTGGATGGAAAGATAGGGATCATCATTGGTTGGCTCGTCGACGACGTTGAGGGCGAGGTGTTTCAGCGTCTTGGTGGATACGTGTGTCCGGACGAGATTGTACAACGTGTACGAGGGAACGGAGCCGCCAAGCGAGATAGGTCCAAGGAAGGCGAGGGTTTCAAGCGTCCAAGGCGCAGACAGCGGTCGTGTCTGCAGAATCCGTCGAAGGTCGTCGAATGAGAGGCCCGAACGAATTTTGAGGGTCGTGAGTGCATGGAAAGGGAGGGCGGTTATATTCCTCACTGGCTCGGGGAACGTCCCAAGCGCCGGTTTGTCGGCAGAGATCAGCAGGTGCTTCAATCTAGGCAGCGCACCAATTCCAGGCCAAAGAGTGGGGATGAGCCAATGAATCTCCAGCCTCTCCAGCGCTTCACAGTTTGGGAGGGCGTCAGTCAGATCACGCGCACCCAAAACATCCATTTGATTCTCCAGGATGATGCTTTGGAGGGGCGCCTGGCGCTCTAGAAGAGCTGTGATAGCAAGCGCTGCGTCCGAGTTCTGGATAACGTCCTCGAAGTTGAGTGAGCGCAGCTTGGGGCCGCCGAATAGAGCCAGAGCTGCCGGATTGGCGCCGACCTGCGTGATATCCATCTCTTCGAGATTCGGGAAGAGGAGGAAGTTTGGCGGGATGGATCGCGCTAGGGTCTCGTACGCGGAGTCGTTGACGCCGACAGGATAGAAAACACTTCCAACCATTGTTAGGCGCTTGACGTATTGTGTAAGCCGCGTAAGCTTTGTCCTTTCTGACTGAGTGATCGGTCGCCTCAAAGCCTATAAGCGATCAGACTGTGGTGCTCGGTGCAAGGGAGCAACGACGCACAAGAGCGAGCGGCTTCGCGGGCCGGCATTCCTTGGGGCTGTGGTAGAAGTCGCCGGTCAATGCAGCAGCCTCAGCGTCCTTGTATGTAAGGGGCTGAATGCGGCAGTGTTATGAGCCTCAGTGAACTATACAGCGCAAATGCTACTCACATCGTACAGGAACCGCGCGTCGTTGTCCAGCAATCTTAAAACTGATGCCATATTGACGTATCGCCACAGGAAGGGTTGACCGATCTCGTTCCAGAAGCGGCTTACGAGACACGGCGACAGCTTCTTCTGGTATACCGGGTCGTCGTAGAAATTGGCAAGAATGCCACTGAGCAACTCGGGCACGTCTAGGGGACTGTGGCGATTCATGAAGGCAGGAAGAAGAGCAGTTTGATGCATATGTCGGGTCCGCTCGCTTATATAGGCAGCCAGGGTCACGCCAACATTGACCATTCGGAGATAGCATGCGTTCGAACCATCCGCGGCGTCGCCAAGAGTGTGTCGGACAAGGACAAGGAACGCAGACTATGAGGCCACATGCATACAGTTTTCATATAGAACAAAGCGGTCCGCATTGATGAGATAGCGCGGAACGGAGACGAGCAAAGACCATGGCGGCGGACGATGTGTAGGCTACGCCATTGTTGTCCAAAAGGAGATGCGATCTGACATGTGATTGGACTTGCGCTCGACTTGAGGGCCGGTCAAGTCGTGTCACCGTCACGTCAGCGCAGTCATCGTCCTTTGTTCGTCCCAACTTCGTACTTGCGCTCCCCGGGGCACACTGACTAGTAATAGATGCACTCGATAATTAACATCTCGTGATGAATACGGCTGACGACCGCGCGATCGCATGTCTCGCGGCCCTTGTTTCTCGTCCTCGCTTTGCTTTCCTCGCGGATCGCTATGTAGCGCTAGCGGAGGCGACCACTCGGTTGAAATCAGTATTGCAAAGCACAGAACAAAAAATACAGGAATCGAAGCGGGGGATGCTGCTGTTGAACGCGTCGCGTGCGGAAAGCAGCCGTGGTTGTACGACGGGAAGCGCGCAGGCGGATACACAACAAGACACGGCGAGCGATGAGATACTATCCGGTACGTCCTCGTCGCGCTCCTCCTCGCCCAAGCTAACTTTTGAGGCGTCAGGTCAGCTTCCAGACGAAGCTCGCAGGTTGCAGAGCGCACCGTTGCGTTCCTCGACCCCTTGTAAACTAAGTTCCGCGTGTGGTGATGCGGACGAAGGTGCGCTTACTTTAGTTGCCCTTCTACATACTCTGAATAGCCTCAGGTGACACACTTGAGCTGCCTGCTGCTCCGCTGAACGCTCCGGATCAGCCACCGTCGCCCCCCTCCCCTCAAGCGCCAGAAGACCGCGTATGTAATTCAGATGCATGCCTTTCAACGCTCGAAGCATCGCCCAACGAAGGGCATGTTGCGAACTCGACAGCTGAAGGGCACGTCCCACTGGATGACTGCAGTAGGAGATCCTCACATGATCTCGAACGACGCTCATAATGCTTGCAGATTCTGCTCAATCAGATGTCATGGCTTTCGTAGGAAGTGGCGTCTGCGAACCCCGGGGTACAATCTCGAGAAGTGCACTCGTACGAAACGAGGCTTGCGCGGAAGGTGAGTACTGTGAGCCATGTCGATACGTATCTCATCGGTCACCGTAGACGCAGGCGTAGACACAACGGCGACTCCACCTGGCCAACTGCAGCATATGCCGACGACCGGGTTCTCGGCGCATACCGACGACTTAGCTTGTGCTGATCTATGTCCTTCGCTTCCGTCTAAGCCTGTCTCACCGTCCTCGGAGTCGCCTGAGCTACAACAGGCGCAAGACGTACCTGTGATCCAATCCCCTCAGCACAGTGTCGATGATTTTGCTTTGTCAACTCATCTCTCGTCGTCTCCGCTACCATCAATCTACCCGGACTCTTTCCTCTCGCGCCGCGGGAGTCCGCCTTCTGAGGCTCATATCTTGAAGTATCAGGATGCACCACGCAAGTCCGCTCGCCTCGCCGCCCAAAGCCAATCGGCGGAAACGCTCGATGCACCCCCATCAACGGACCCAACTACGCCGCGCCTGCTGAAGCGGCGCAAGGAAGCACAACAAGAGGCGTCGGTCTTGGACACGCCAGGTAAATTCATATTCATCGTAATACCTTTCGACTGCTAAGACGACCCTTAGTAGTGACCTCCGCATCGGCTACGGCTGACTCCGAGGCTGATCACCCAAGCAAGCGTCGTCGCTCGACACGGCTTGGGCCTACGAATGATCACCTACCTGCGACCAATGATCAGGAGACCGACGAAGCGTCGTCCCCCCACAGCGACGAAGATGACTCGTACATCGACGAAGAAGACTCTCGTTCATCGGGCGACCTCACGCGACCCTACGCGTGTACCGCCTGCGACGTCGCCTTCGCCAAAGTCGCGTTCCTGAAAAGACACCTTCGCGGCCGCGCTCACAATTCAGAAGGAGGCGCGTACGAATGCACGCTGTGTGGCGTCCGCTTTGTACGCCGTCACCATCTGAGCCGACACTTGAGCTCCGCTGCGCATGGGGGTGAGAGAGGTGCGTTGAGGTGAAGTCGCTGGGTATATCTGGTTGGCTGACGCAGACTCAGACTTCCCTTGCTCCGTCGTGGGGTGCAGGCAAGCCTTCACTCGGAGGGAGCACCTCAAACGACATCTTCAAAATGTTCACAAGCGCTGAGCGCAAGTCTCGCTGAAGATAACGCCTCTCAATCGATCCTTGGGCATTGTCTGCGCTGCTTCGTAATTATCCTTTTCTTGATCTTGTCCCCTCCGTACTCGCCTCCTTGTCTAGTTCTCCTCGTCTCTAGCCTTGTATACCACTGCTTTCTTGATGATCTATCTTGCTATCATGAACTTCTTGCAAGACCTTTTTCGCTATTCCCTGACTGTGTAATGTCTCTTTCTTGCCCTGCTACGCGCCTTGGTGCGCTTCCAAATCCTAGTACACCATCGCTCTGGACCACACACCTGACCTTCGCCTGACGTTATCCCGACTGAAGGCGACTGCGGGCGCGCCACGCGATAGGCGTGAGATACTAGTAAGCGCCGCCCGACAGCCACCTCCTGCTTCCCTCGTCCATGGTCCCTCATCAAGCATCGTCCGAGTCGTCGTAGTGAGTCTTTTTCTTCGCCGTCTAGACATGCTGACGAACCCTTCACACCAGCCGCTCGCCCCCACCCTCGTACCACACCGCGCCGTACTACTCGCCGAACCTTGGACAGCGCGCCATGCTCCCCACGCATGCCAACGAGACGACGCCTCTGTACAGCCCCAAGCTCGAGCGCCCGTCAAGCTTCAATTGGCTGAGCGCGATCAAATACCTCTGCTTCGCGGTTCCCGCCGTCGTCCTCATCTGCACGAGCTGGCCGCGCACGACGCCCGTGGAGCCCGAGTTCTACTGGGACGTTCCGCTCGTCCCCGAGACCGACTGCCTAGGTTACGGCACGCGCGCGTACTCGGCGAAATTGAACATCGTACCCTCCGCGACCAAGAATTGGCACAAGATCTGCATGGGCGAGGCGCCGGAGGTGGAGGTGACGGGCAGGATCTTGGAGAAGCCGGCGTGGTGCGATATGGGGATCGTGCGTTGCTCGACGGGCTGCCAGTGGACTCCGATCGACTGACCAGTACGCAGAACCAGACCATTGTCGGACACTGGATCGTCGACTTTGATGAGCCCGAGTGCATCAGTAGCTGGGGTCAGTTCGATGACAAGGTGCGCTCCGAGTTGCCTCACGCTCTTCATCTGACTGACCAGCACTCTTAGGGATGCACGACGGAAGCGTCGGGATTCCGCGTGAGTGTTCTCCTCCACCCCTTCCCGCGAACCAACCAAACATCCTTTCCGACCATCGCATTCTCGCACTATCGATCTTCCCTTGCCTTTCGGCGCTCATCGTCGTCCAACCCTGCAGACCTATGAGGCTACCCTCTTCGGCCGCCTCGACGCTGGCGCTTGGCGCGACATGTGCCGGCGCACACCCGCCATCGTACACGGTACCAAGTTCACGGGCGCAATGCGCTGCTATCACGAGGTCAGTCTGCCGCCTACCGTCTTTGTCATGCTCTCGCTCACGACCCTCAGCAGGAAGGCAAACGGATTTATGGCGCCTGGGACCTTGAAGACGAGACATGCGCGTAGAGAAGCTTCAGTGGAATACACGTCATGACGAACACAATGTGAACGTATATCTGTATAGTATGCTGCACGAAGGGCTACGCTTAAGTACAACGCAGCTTCCTACGCATGCCTCGTTGACATTGTGAACTTGCAATTGAACACCCTACCCAAGCCGGCCTGGAGTATCTCTTCGGAAGGTGTGTCGGACCATACCGGAGTACACGATAAACTTGAGTTCCCCCGAAAAAGATTTCTAGCTGTATCACTGTCGTCGGGAAAGCTGACGTACACGTCCCTCAAATTTTGGTACACCTTTGCTATACCAGTTACCCAGTCTCGTGCTTGTCTATCGCGTGCTCGTGGATCGCTCGAGTGCGCGACCTCAGGCCCTTTCAAAAGACCGAGAACCTGGATGTCTATCGCTGGACTTGAAGGAATAGAAAGCACCGATGGAATCTCTTTCAGGTCGTATATCAGAACGCGAAGCCCGGAAATTTGGCGCAGCCTGCTGCATATCTGATGAAGGGGATCTCGAGGGTCGCCAGCAGTTCTCCATCTCGAAATGGAAGTCTCCACCACAACACGCGCGCCACGTATGTCGTGGTTGGACTCGCGATATAGTCTAATCTTCTTGAGACCATTAGCGAGGTCAAACGGGCCCTGCCGGAAATCTGCATAGTATCTAATGTTGATGCTGAAGACGCGGCGGGAATGAGGTGCTTCAGCATTATACATCGATTCCTTCCTGTGTTCCTTGAGTTCGACGTCTAGCCAACAGGGTGTGTCGTCGTCGGGCATAGATTGCGCATCAGTACTAGGTGGATTCACGAGCAAAGAATCCCGCTCTGCGTCTGATGGTTCGTGAGGCGTTGCCTCGCGTTCATCCACCAAGGTCAAGCGCCACTGATCAGAGGGTTCAGAAGAGGTGGTTGCAGCCGCAGACAGTCCGGAATCGGAGTCGTCCCTCGGATGCCAGACTCGGAGGACCTGGGGAATAGATTGTGGCACTGGTGTTGCTGACCTCGTCGTCGTCGTCATGGTCGTCGTTCTTTCCGCCTCAGTCGCTGCAAAAAAAGTAAGATCATTATATCTGGGACATCGCGAGGACAGACCGTTTACGAGCGAGAAGGATGTAGATGACATGGTGATGGAGAGCTCCAGCGTGTCAGTAAAGATGTTATAGAGTGTCGGAAGATGCTGCGAGGTCGAGGTACGGTAGAAGTTCAGCAGCCTTTATATCCTTCGCTCAAGTAATGCTTCCGCTTAGGAGGGCGATTTGAATTGAAGGGCATAAAGAAGCCAGGAACTTGAAAGAGTAATGATGAGCTACGGCGAATCATGGAAGGCAGTGAACATCGAGAAGCGGCATATGGTCATGCCGGTTCTTTTCTCTTGAAGTTTGCAGGAGGCAATGATGTCTGGTTCGATGTGAGGCACAGTAAAGGGTCGCTTGCGGCGCTCAGCGCGAAGAGATTGTCTTTGTTTCTAGCAGAAAGCGCTGCCTTTGAAAGCTTATAGCGAGCAATTAGAACTCAAAACAGGCGAAAGGCAGAGATAACGAATTCAAAGCTGGGTTCAGGCCGACCTGGAAGCAGGCTGGCGTTATCAGCATGCTCGTCGCGAAGGATGGAAGTAGTGCGGGAGAAGCATGCGACATGATGGGGTTAAAAACAAGACAAATGACCACCGCAGGGGTCGAACCTGCAATCTCCTGATTACACACTCGTAGTCAGACGCGTTGCCATTATGCCAGGCGGCCATGCGGAAGGCGACGGAAATCAAAATCCACAACGCGCCGAGAAAAGTCGACGTAGTTTCAGGCGTCATAGGAAGCCGGAGCACGCTAGAGAAGGCCGAGATTGTGTGCCTAAACTTGCGCATCATGCAAGGGATATCAGGGGCGGACCATGCACTGGAATTACAGGCAAGCGTTTGCACCGTTATGCATTCAGAAGCACGTAGGATGTAGACCATAGAGAATGAAGCGTCATTCCTGAGAAAACTAAATAGAAGTGTTTGTAGAGATCCAACGACAAAACAGTACCTGCTTGCACCAGGCGAGCGCCTATACGGCCTCTGTACGGTCCAGATCTAGCAAGTATCTTGAGACGGCGTTGTCGTAGAACGAGCGACGCCGAAGCTCGGCAAGCTCGGCGTCACGGCAGAACTCGGAGGGAGGACGAGTTGTATGTTTCTCTCGTCGAGCGTGTGTTGTGCGAGGAAAGCAGTCAAAAGTAACCTCTAATAATCTCTCTTCGAACCAATCCCGTGGCTGAGGCGAATACGGACATGCCCTTGCACTCGGAGCGCGTGATGAAAGACGAGAAGCAAAGAGCGCGAAGGTCACCTGACCGCGCCACCGGCATGCGGTCCGGGGTCCGCCGGCACAAGCAGCGATCGTTCCCAGCTTGCGCTCAACCGTCATCTGGCCATTCGCTCTTCAAGGACTCCCTCTCATGGGCTTTGGGATCATTCTGGAAGCAGTCACTCTCAGATATACGGCCCTGTCAGGTCCTCTCAGCACTGAATGACCCCTCGTCCTTGTGCGTCCTTGTCTTTGCTTCGCCATCGCCAACGTCTCGTTGCTTATATTCACGAAGCTTCCGCGTGCATTCAGCACAACCTACCGCGACGCTTGGGCTGGGCTTGACTAGCATACACTGCTGACCGCGATTTCTCTGTCGCGCTGAGTACGCAGCTTTATTATGATCTTTGACCCATCGCTTCTTGGCGCGATTCAGGCATGAGATCGAACCGCGCTTCGGATGCTGGCGACATATGTTAGACCTGCTAAAGTGCGTCGATCCTGCCTGTGGCGCCGCTCTATGATGCTCATGGATAGCGAAGTCGCGCTCCGTTATCGTGGTCAAACGCTAGTCACCACGCCCTGACATCGCGTCCTTGGTCACCATCGTTGGCGGCAGCGGCTTGCGCTCGAGAATTTTCACCCCTCGGCGCGTCAAGCGCTCCCCTGGCTTGTCGCTCTCCCATCTTGGCACGCTGCCTATCAGTCTCAAGGGCGAATCCCCGACTACCAGGACGTCGACACGACCGTCGGTCGGCCCGCTCGTGCCCTAAGGAGGTCCGGCTAGATCCCTCTTCCCTGTTCACAAACCTTGACGCGTGACTTTGGCTCTTTTTCTCGGCTGAGTCATCTGCTTTGGACGATTCTCTGTTTTCGCTGGCAACGGTCTGCTACACAGCATCTGCTCAATCTCGACGAGGATAGTCAGGCCTCCATGATGGTTTGGGTAAGCAGTCATGTCACTGATGCTCCAGTGGTCTTTGGTGCGTTTTCGCGTTCGCTCGCTTTCTCCTGCTGACTCCGCATCTAGATTCGCACGAATATCCAACGTCGCCGTCCACGACGACTCGAAGTCCGATACCATACAACCTTGTACCTTCGATAGAAATACAATCAATTCAACTGCAGACGTCATTCGTCCCCGCCTCAGCCTCGTGAACGCGTCGGAAGGCAGACACCGGCGCCTATCTGATCATCCGCAAGTCAAGCTGTACCGTGAGACATCGACGCCGGCAGACTTCGCGCGTGTATCTCCTCAACATCCTCTCCACGCTCATCATGGACGTCGGCACGGGCATCGCGATCGTCGACCTCACCGCGAAGATCCTCCTGGCGCTGAAGAAGTACGCGAGCTCCGTCAAGGACGCCAACACGGAGCGCGCGCCCCTCGCCTCCGAGCTCGCGGAGATCGAATGCGTCCTCGCCAAGATCAAGAGCCATCTCGAGGAGAGCGACGGGAGGCCCGGCTTCGAGGCAATTGAGGCGAACCTGCGGACGCTGCTCGGCGATGGCGGGTCGGTCGCGCTCTACGTGGCCACGCTGCGGGAACTCCTAGAGAGGCTGGACAAGGGCTCGAAGAAGAAGATGCGCTTGCGCGCTAAGCTGGTGTGGCCGCTGCGCGAGGGGAAGATGAAGGACCTGCTGCAGAAGATCGGGCACTATCGGATCCACTTTATCAGGGTGTACGAGTTGATCGGGAGGTGCGTGGGCGTGTTCGGCTTGCGACGCGTATGATGACGACCCGCGCAAGTGAGCGACTGGCGCAGGTGGCTGCTATTGTGGCGTCGATCTCGGAGGAGCAGACACGCGTCCGGGAGGAGCTGGAGGCGAAGGAGAAGGGGCGAGCGCTGGAGGGGGAGCAGCGCGAGCACGGTGAGGAGCACTCTACCTTCATTCGTCACACCGCTCACTGCCTTCTGAACTCAGGGAAGATGCAGAAGGAGATCATCAAGTGGCTCGGACCGGTCCACAACGACTGGAAGCACGCGATGGTGGCGGAATCGTGTCAGGAAGGGACGTGCGGCTGGCTGTTCGACCATCCTGTGTACCGTCGGTGGGTAGAGCAAGATCGTGGCCTGCTCTGGATGCACGGAACTCGTACGCGCGTCGCTCTTGTTCATTCGCAGTCGTTGAATCAATATTTCGCAGCCGGGTATGGGAAGACTACACTAGCGTGCGTCTCGTCCCTCTTCCTGTCCAATCTGACAAATCTCACGCGCCCGTAGGTCCTCCGTCATCGACCGTATACGCCAAGACTCGCCTCACATAATGGACTACCATTACTGCGAACTTCGAGTCCCTGATAGTATCAATCTGACGCACATTCTGCGCACCTTGCTAGCTCACCTCGTGCGGCGCGCGCCTCTTGGATTCGATGAGCTCCGGCAGCTTCATCGTCGGATGAAGTCTGGCGAGTCGCCCCTTGTCGTCGACGAGATGGCGCGCCTTCTCTGCACGTTCTCTGTCCTGTTCGCGAGCCAAATAGTCCTGGTAGATGCTCTCGACGAATGCCGTGACATAGCGCAACTCCGTCGTCTGTCCGGCATCAAGGGAGTGCATGTCTTCGTTATAAGTCGCTTTGAGCACCGTATCGATCCCAGCTTTCTAGTCGGTCTGATCCCATCTTTCACGTCCGTCTTACCCTCCTGCGTCGCCTCTCTTGTCCATTTTCTCCATCCTTCTTTCACATCCATCTTTTCAAATCCCTTCTCTCCCTCTCGTTCCCTCTTACCCTCCTTTCGCGCCCCGCGCACCCTCCTTCACGTCCCTTACATCTTCACCTTGTCGCTAGCGTGCATGGCGTCCTTCCCCGGGCGCATAGTGCTGTCCGATGAGGGGCTTTCACCACTGTCCGAAAGAGGCACATTTGCCGCCCGACGAGGCACATTTGCCATCCAACGAGGGGCTTCATAATCCGTGTAGCGCGTTACGCTCCCTCGAGCGCTGCGGACGTGGTCCTCTTCGACGACCCACATCGTCTGCCCTTCGACGACTAGTATTTTCTCGCCTTCATCGACCCGCGTCGACTTGTCTCCCCTTCACCGACGCACATCAGCCTTCCTTCATCGACCCGCGTCGTCTCTTTTGTCGAAGGCCTAATAGCCTCCCTTCATCAATTCCCCCGCCTTGTCTCCCGTCGACGGTCTAACAACTTCCATCCTAGTGTAGCTGAGGGAAATGCACGCCAGGTCGCGTAGCATTCGACTTTCGCTTCCCCCCTTCGAGCGATTCTTCCCTCCCTTCCCTCCCTTCCCTCCCCCATCCACTCCCACTGCCCTTCCCCTTATCCCATCCCCCATCCACTCCCACCGCCCTGCCCTCCCCCCTTCCCTTCCCAAAACTTTTCCCCCAGCGCAACCCTGCGCATCCACAGTGCACCGCTCCGGTAGACCACCGATCCTATCCGCGATCTGACCGCGACAATGTCATCACTCCTATGCGAAAAAGGCATCGCGCCTATGCGAAAAAGTCATCGCTCCTGACCGCATAAAGGCATCACTCCCATGCGAAAAAGGCATCGCGCCTATCCACGATCCGACCGCAAAAAAAAACGGTTTTATGATTTTCCATGACCACCGCAGGGGTCGAACCTGCAATCTCCTGATTACCAAGTCGTAGTCAGACGCGTTGCCATTACGCCAGGCGGCCGATGCGAGGTAATGCGCCGTCCCTGTCGCCGTACTGTCAAAGCGGGGGCCTGAGCGCGTCGTACTGCGTCGAAGGCCTATAGGGAGAGATGACGAAAGGGAGGGAGGGAGGACGGAAGGAGGTGGAGGGGCAAAGCGAAAGAGGAAAGGGGGAGAGGGGGAAGGAAGCAGAAGAGGAAAGGGGGAGAGGGGGAAGGGAGGGGGAGGGGCAAAGCGAAAGAGGAAAGGGGGGGAGGGAGGGAAGGGGAGGGAGGGCGAGAATGGAGCGAGAGGGGGTGAATGGAGCGAGAGGGGGTGAATGGAGCGAGAGGGGGTGGAGGATGCGAGAGGGGGTGGAGGATGCGGCTGCGGGGATCGGCGACGGCGGTTCAGGGAGAGCACCGTGGCGAGCGCCGTCTGACCGAGGAGAGGCAGACGGACCGTGTCTAACCAAGAAGAGGCAGACGGAGCGCGTCCAACCACGGAGAGGCAGACGGAGCGCGTCTGACCAAGGAGAGGCAAACCCTCTTCCAACCACGGCGAGGCAGCCCCTCGTCCAACCAGAGCGCCGCAAGTACAGGAATGAAATGGTAGAACGAGGATGCCTCTACGCATCCGAATGCCTGCCTCTACGCGTCCGGATGCCTGCCTCAATGCGTCCGGATGCCTGCCTCAATGCGTCTGAATGCCTCTACGCGTCCGAATGCCTGCCTCAGCGCGTCCGACGCGCAGGCGAGATGAATCCCATGCGCAGGCGAGATGGATCCCGTGCGCAGCAACATCGACCGGAAGACCCGTGTCGAGGGAGCCCTCCACATGGCAGCGTCGAGGGAAGCCCTCCACTCGGCAGCGTCGAGAGAGCTC
>JAMQCK010000234.1:0-35138 GCA_024196135.1 Pleurotus ostreatus/Saccharomyces cerevisiae fusant | reverse complement strand
ACGTAGTTGCGCATCGCGGCGAGCTGCCGGGCGAAGAAATGGTCGTGCGAGCGGAGGTAGCGCATCGTCACCTCCGACGTCCGTGGGTGTTGGCAGAGGTTGAGGATCACTTGGTAGCACTTCTCCGCCAAGCCGGGCAGTGCGAGGAAGAGCGGCGTCCCAGGGGCCGTCGCGCCCTCGATAGCAGGCGCCTTGCCCTTGTCACCGACCTTGGGCATAGCGTGGTTGACGAGCTCGAGGATGGCGTGGAAGCAGGTCGTCTTCGCACCAAGCGCATGTGCGTCCTCGATCCCCTTGCGCGTCGGCAACAACTGACCGAAGAGGAATAGATGCGCCACGTTCGGGAACTTTCGCTCCGTCTTCGTGTTCTCGACAAAGAGGTCCAGCGCGGCGAGGCGAATAGCTTGCTCCAGCGACGCAGAGTCCGTCAAGGGGTCAAGGGCACCGGCACCCGTCACCTGAGACGCGTAGTCCTCTGCCTCCTGCACGTCTTGCATTGAGTCGCTACGCAGGATCTGCACCAGGCCCGCGAGGATCTCCTCCGACTCCGCGGAGCGCTCGATCAGGGTGGCAAGGTTCGGCAGGTAGTGCGACGACGCCAGCGAGCTGATGGTCTTCATCGCCAGCAGCACCAGCTCGCCATACTGCGGGACAGCCATGCATCGAGCGAGCGACGGAACGTACGCGACGTTGAACGAGAGCGCCTGGTCGAAGCGCGTGTAGTACGAGCGCGGGTGCACATGCGCGGAGACCTTTGACACGTCGCCCGCGTCCGCGAGCAGGGGAACGAGCACGTCGAGGAACACGTCCTGGATCTCCAACACCCGCTGGATAATGCGCACCACCCGGATGAGCGACGTGCAGAAGAACGGCTCTTGCCCCAACTCCGAAGCCAGGCCGTCGATCCCATCCACCGTATACCGCAAAATTGTCGTCCTCAGCGGCGCGTCTGACAACAAGCGCACCGCGAGCTCGTACCCCGGGTGCACGACAAGGTTCTCGACGATCGCCCGCAGCGCCGCCGCGTCCTCGCCCACCTCCGCCAGCCGCTCGGGCGCGAAGCTCGCGAGCTGGCGCTCGATGAAGCTCAAACACAGGTCATTGATCTCCCACCGGTCCGATGGGTTCCTGTACTCCCTCGAATGGACGTTGGCGAACACGGTGTCCACGACGAAGCGCACGTAGGGCCCGATGCCTGGATGTCTGTACGGCTGACCGAGTGTGGGCGGCACAGTATTGAGCTTCTCGGCGTCGAGCGCGCGGTCGCGCGCAGATATCCTCTTCGGGGTGTGCGCGAGGGTGGTGAGCAACCGGAGGAAGCCCATCGTTTCTGGGAACACTTTGTTCGGGACTTCGATTTCTTCCAGCTCGACTTCGACGCCCTTGGTTGGTGGTACAGCGAGAGCAGAGGGGCCGGTGGGCCCGCGAACGTCGATGACTTGCTCCTTCTCCATGGCGGTCCAGATTCCCATGCATATCTCTGTACCTTGGCTGCCGCCGCCTGGCTCCGCAAACGCAGCAAGGGTTTCGAAGAGCGACGCCTTCAGCTCGAGCGGGACCGCCAGTGTGATCAGCACCACCATATCCTGGATCGCATGCCGCCCATGAAACTGGACATGCCGCGCCACCATATCACGCACATTCAATGAGTCTCTTACCACCGTCGCCGTGAACCTGAGGAACGCCTGCGCCAGCAGGACCTCCCCCAGCGAGATCGGTATAGGCTTTGGCGGCTGCTGCACCGGCTGCGGCTGGTACGCCGACGCCTGCCCCAAAAACGACGTGCCCGGAATGAGCGACTGCGCCTGCGCCGTCCGCGGCGGCCCCAAATTGACCCAGTACTCCAACGTGTTGAAGATCGCCGCCCACGACACGCCCTGCCCGCCCGACGAGCCCGCGGCGAGCATGCCGCCCGCGACGACGTCGCCCGTCGCGCGCGCCATGAAGTTGTACGCGAGCTCGCTGCACTGCGGCCCGTGCGCGAGCCCGCTGAGCATGTCGTACAGCGCGATCGCCATCGACGCGTCCGCGTGCGGCTGCCCGACGGGCGGGACGGGCGTCTGCCAGACGGCGAACTGGAGGAAGTTGGGGAGCTTGCCGGTCTCGACCTCCATCTGCTCGTGCAGGCTCTTGACGCCCGCGAGCGGCTCGGAGCCCCAGAAGGGCAGGGCGCTGTCGGGTGGCAGGGCGGAGTATAGCTGGCCGATGAAGGCGAAGAGGGTCGGGATGTCGTTGCGTTGCTCCTCGGGCGCCTTTTGTCGGTCGCCGCGTGCGAGCCCGCGGTCCTCTTGTTTCTGCTTGATCTTGCGGATGACAGGGGACGCATACGAGATGGTGCTGCGAACTAGGCTCTGGAAGGTAGCATACATCAAAGGCCTGAAAGCATCTGGAGGTGGTTCCCGCTGGTCGAGCTGCGCTTGAGAAAGGTCAAAGTCGCGCGTCGAAGGAGTTCGTTGCCGTTCCAGGTGTAGCATGACGCAAGTGAGGAATTGGAAGGCGCCGGCATAGATGGCATTGTACGTCTGGGACTCAAGCTCGTCGGCCGTGAGACCGGGGCGCGCTTCGAGCTTCTCATCCAGATGTCGCGCGTCTGTCAGGAAGAGAGTCCACTTCAGCAAGATCGCGCCCTTCAGGCCGGTGTCCTTCCAGCGAGTGGTCGGGGCAAGCTTTTGAGACATGTGTGACACGAGCGACGCGTCGCGGGGTAGAGCTTGGCGGAAGGGCTCCTCTGACGGCTCGATCACGGTGAAGAGGGCGGTGAGCATGTAGTACGTGAGTGGGTCGTTTGGCCGTTCAGCTAGCCAGTCGACAATCGTCTTGATGTCGGATGGGCCGAAGAAGTCATTTGCGAGGACGGCGCAGAGCACGAGGGCTATTGTTCGCCTCTCGCTCCTGAGGGACTCGATGCGAGCAGTGAGGACATCAGTACCGAGCGCGAACGTTCCTGTGGGTCTGAGATCAGTGCGTGTAGGGCATGGCAGGGTGTCAGTACATACCTGGCCCTGTGGCCATTGTGTTGCTGCGCGCGTTTCTTCTCGCCACCTCTGTCCGCGCGATCAAGTTCGTCAGGTTCTCCAGCTCCTTCATGAGGCGCGCGGGGAATGACACGGAAGATTGGCTGCCGATGAGTTCATTGCGTGTCCACACTCTGAGGGACGACCGATCATCGCCTGAAAGCTTGACAAGGTCAAATAGTAGTTCGAGGCAATGTGCCAGGTCTCGCCGTCGTCGATGAAAGACCGCCACTGAGAGCTCGATCCAGCGCAAGGGGTCGTCGTTGTGGTACTCGTTCTGCACCTCCCATAGAATCTCGGTGACGTAAGCTTCTGAGCAGTCGAGCTCTTGCGCCAGGAAGAGCGCCTGTTGTACAAATTCGCGGTTCAGCGCACGCTGGCTGTCCTTGATGTGCATGCGACCTTCGAGATGTTCAGCATACTGACAACAGAACACAATGGTCCCACCACGCACCAGCCTCCAGCTCCTTCTTCTCTGCCGTATTCCGTGCCCCCACATCGAATATACGTATCAACTGGTCTTTCGACGCGTTCAGAGCGTTGAAGACATCTTGTTCAAGGTTCGGCGCGGTGGCGCCGTTTGCGATGGACAAGAGCAGGGATTTCAGTCGTGGAATCTGCTCCATCCTGTCCTCGATGTGATGGTGGTCGGCGCCGAGGAACGTGGGGGCGCCTAGCAGTTGCTCAGAGTCGAGGACAAGGCGCGACGCGTAGAATAAACAAACCACAACAACGCGTCGTGCTCTCTTCGAGCGCAAGCTTTGACTGCCTTTTTGCTCTCTCCGTATCCTGCCATGGAGTTCCAAAACCCTCGGGGCGATTATGCAGCTTCGCGCCTGAAGAGGGTCGAAGATCTCTGGTTCTCGGATGGGTCTATCGTAGTTCGTGTCGGAGAAAAAGCGTGCCGCATTCACCAGAGCATTCTGGCCGCCAACTCGTCCGTCCTGGCCGACATGCTCTCCATTCCGCAGCCCCAGAATGGGGAGACGTTCGATGGACTGTCCATGATGAGCTTCCGTTCCGCCGGAAGACGTCCTTCACTGGCTAAAGTCCATGGCGATCTTACTGCTTTTCGCGACTCGTGCTCAGACATCACTAAATTCAGGTAAAGGTACTTCGAGATTTACCCCAGCCGCATCCCTCAGGACAAGCTGCTCGCCACTCTCCGCCTCAGCCACAAGTACGGCGTGCAGACGTTGCGCCAGCGTGCGCTCTACCATCTCAGCGTCGCATTTCCATCTGTGTTCGGCGACGACGTTAAGTTGTTGCTCGACAAGGACCACCGGCGGGAGACCTCCATTGACGGCGACTTCAACGTGGACTTCTTCTGCAAAGTCCACGCCCTGGCAGTCGAGATCGGCGCCGACTGGCTTCTTCCGAGTCTCATATATACCATCCACTCCGCTACCTATTCCGACGACGAAGCCAGGGCCCGTCTACCTGCGTTGCTGTCGGCCCGGGATATGCTGCAGCTGTGGAACGTCACGCGCGCAAGCCTCGCAGCGCTCCAACCCTGTCACCTCACGCCGAAACTGAGCACGGTCAGAGAACACGAGTGGGACGATGTTTGCGAGGTCGGGGGCACCAAATGCAGGGACGGTGTTCGGGACATCCTCGACCAAGGCTTCGATCATCTCATCGCGCAGCCCCTTTCCTTCCTCCACATCGAGGCGAAGACCTTTATGACCGCTCCTTACGCGTGGTCCCCGACAGTAGAGTATTTGATTGGCAAGGCGGCGTGCAAGGCGTGCAACACTGCGTTCCAAAATCATTACGGTAATGCGTGCACTATGGTCCAACGGGTGTTTGAGGAGGATGCAGCATACGAGGATCTCAGGGACGCAAGGGCGCTAGACACAGGAAGCCAGCAAATTAGCGGGAGCCAATGATTATTTCTGTACATGCTCTGGCAAGATCGGGTACAGTAACATTGTTTGGTCGTGCTGTTTCATCAATGCGCGAAGAGCGTATCTTTTCTTTGTAGGCCAATTCTACATGGACCAATACGGGTCACAGAACGTCTTATGCTCCTAGCAATATATCCAAGATCATGCAAGTCGACCTGCTCAGTGGGACACCTGCATACTTAGCAGCTTTTGGTTTCGTCAAGTCACAGAAAGTCGAACCGTGACAGCTTCACTCCGCAATGCAAGTCGAAAGTTCGAGGCTTGCTTGTGGCCGTGGTCTGAATGAAGATTGCCTTACTCGTTCAATTAACGA
Source organism: Pleurotus ostreatus/Saccharomyces cerevisiae fusant (assembly GCA_024196135.1). Lineage (NCBI taxonomy): Eukaryota > Fungi > Pleurotus ostreatus/Saccharomyces cerevisiae fusant. The sequence continues at coordinate 29,904 of JAMQCK010000234.1, read as the reverse complement.
AGAAGTATCCATATATGAATGTTCTGAATGGCAGAATATGGCCCTCGAACCCTGAGGAATGGCAGGAAAAGTTGAACCGTGGGAGACGCGCGGCGGCATTTGCCGAAATCAGCGTACCCACGCTTCGGCCTGTTCCAACCTGCACCAGACTCTCGTTGACCCTAGCATCGTCCTCGAGCAATGAAGCTCGAAACTATACCTGAACTCTGGTTTCCGGATGGGAACATCGTGATTCGCGTCGGAGAACGCGTATGCCGCGTCCACCAGAGCATCCTTGCGGCCAACTCGCCTGTCCTTGCCGACATGTTCTCCGTGCCCCAGCCGACCGATGGAGAGATGTATGAAGGGCTGCCCATGATGAGCTTTCCGGAACCTCCTGAGGACGTTTTGCACTGGCTGAAGTCCATGTTACTGCTGGGGTACGTTCAAGGCCTGCTGCGATCTGCAGCGATGGGGCCTTGTGCTGACGATTTTCGAAGGTACTTCGAGGTCTACCCTAGCCGCATACATCAGGACAAACTACTTGCTACTTTGCGCCTCAGTCACAAGTATGGCGTGCAACCCCTTCGTCAGCGCGCTCTGTATCGCCTCAGCGTCGCGTTTCCGGATATAGTAGATGTCCACGAAGCGATAGACCTGGCGCACGACTCATCCTTCAGGACAAAAGCTGCTATAGACGGCGATTTCACTCTGAAGTTTCTCTGCAAAGTAAACGCCCTTGCCTTGGAAATTGGCGCCCATTGGCTTCTTCCGTCCGTCATGTACAATATCCACTCCGCTACCTGGAAAGACGCCAAAGCCAGGGTGCGTCTGCCCGCGTTGTTGACATCGCACGATATGTTGCGGTTGGCAGACGTCGGACGAGCTGCTCTGACTGAATGCTTGCCCCACAATCTCGTGGTGTCTGCCCGGAGCCAGCTGTGCGAAGTTGGCAGGGCTAAATGCGAGAATGGTATCCGGCGCATCCTCGAGGAAGGTTTCGATTATCTGATCGCCCATCCACTCCCTTTTATCAACCTACCTGGTACCTTCGTGACGGGAAACTCCTCTTACTTGGGTCCGACGGTGAAGGATCTCATCGAGAAGGCTGCGTGCAAGACATGCGAACAGGAGTTCATGAGGATATACGGCCTCTCATGCGGATACTTCCGGATTAGGGTGCGAATGGCTTTTTTGGATCTGGGTCATGTACGCGAGTCAGCAAGAGCAGTGGACACGGGGGTTACTAGTGACATTTCCTCTTCGAAAGTCCAGATGTAATCATGTGAGTGCATATCCCGCTACCTACGATGTCCTCCGCTCACAAAGAAATTTCGATAGCCTTGTCATTGCAAAAGCCTGTTTGCGACGCTACCCCAGTCAAAAGGTAGGCTCATTAATGAGGGCATAGGAAGACAAAGCAAGGACGGAAGTTATTTGGGGGAGGTCTTTACGCAGGAACCGCCCTGTCCGCGCTACGTAACCAAGGGTGATAAAATACACGGCGGTGTGCTGCATATAAGGCACGCTGTGTACGCACTATTCGCAGTCTTCACTAAGAATCGCAACAGCCTCACTAGTTTGGCAAGTAGCACGTCGAGAAGAACTGATATCTGCTGGCCATGTTACCTCTACGGTGCTCGTGCTCAACAGCAGCCAGACTTACCGTAAGCATTGGGGTACTAATATCGTCGCATCGCTCCGTCCCAAAACCACCCCATCTCCCTCCTGTGTGACATGTGCGACGCATTCTTTCAAGTTCGAGGTGCAGCGCCAGACGGGCGGCTGAGACGTGAACAAATCACAGGTCGCGTTCTCTGGAATAACATAAAAATAATCAACACCGGCTCTCATGAAGTATGCCACCCCCAGGAGAGACTACCAAACATGGAAGTACATATCGCATGGGGTACACCACATCAAGCCACACCCAACTGCCCCATAATCGCCTGCACCTGCTCGTGCACAAACGCGGGCACCTCCACCTCCTCCATGTCGTCGTCGTCATCCGAGTCGTCCTCATCCTCGTCCTCGTCGTGGCCCATTTGGGTGTCGCCGTTCGTGTCTGGCTGAGGTTGTGCGTCCGATTTGTGGTGCGGGTGTTCTTCGTGCTCTGCTTGTATCTCTCCGCCGTGTCCCTCTTGAGTCTCTCCTTCGCGTGACGGTTGAGAGCCACCGCCGTGCTCCCCATGCGCCTCCTCCCCATGCTCGCCCATATCCTTCTCCATATCCCGCGACATCTCGTCCATCGCGGCCTCCATCTGCGCGTCCATGTCCATCTCGTCCGCGGTCTCGGTGTCGGTCGTCGTAGGATCGGCATGGGTGTCGGTCGTCGTGGGGTCGGCATGGGATTGGCCGGCGTGCGAGTCGGAGGCGGGAGGGTGGTCTGGTGGATAATTTTTGGGGTGTTGTTCGGGCTGGGTGGTGGCTTGTTCGGGCTGGGTAGAGACTTGTTCCGGAGGTTGGGCAGACGCGGGTTGAGTGGTCTGTGGGGTAGGCGTAGATGGTGATTGGGACGCGGTCGATTGTGAGGTAGGAGCGGATGCGAAGAGGGCTGGGTCGATGGGGAAGGAGGGTTGGGCGGGCGGTTGTGTGGAGTACGAAGTCGACGCTTGCTGAGGCGCGAACGAGGTCGATGCTTGCTGAGGCGCGAACGAGGTCGGTGCTTGCTGAGGTGCATACGTTGTCGAAGCATACGAAGTCGGCGCTTGTTGAGCTGCCAACGACGTCGACGCAAATTGATTTGACCACTGCGACGTGCTCGCGAACATCGGTTGCAAAGCCGCCGGTGCAGTAGTCGCCGTATTTGGCGCTGGTTGAGTTGCATGAGCTTGATGCGACCCATGCGCTGTCTGCGTCGCCGCTGCCGCGTCCGCCGCCTCCACCTGCTCTGCGTACGCAATCTCCGTCAACTGCGCCGCCAGGAGCGCCAACTGCGCCTGCAGATGCGCGCGCGTGTCCGCATCTAAACCCTCCATATCCACGTCCATCGCGTCCTGGCCCCCGGATGCCGGTGCATTGGACGCATGCCCATGCCCAGTCACCGTCTGCCCATGTTGTTGGTTCTGGTGGTGATGGTTCTGCTGCTGCTGCCCATCGTGCGCATGCGTGTTCTCCGCCGCATACCGCTCCTGGATCGCCTTCAGCAGCGTCTGCGCGGCCTCGTACGCCGCCGCGTCCCCGCTGTTCGCGTCCGCGGGCGCGTGGTGCGCCTGCGCGCCCTTCTGCTCGAGCGCCTGTGTGAGCGTGAAGAGCGCGTCGAGGTTCTGCGAGTTGGAGTTGGTGAAGACGGGCGTGCTGGTGGCGGCGGAGCTTGGGGTGGTGATGTGCATCCCGCGGATGGTGCCTGGGGGTGGGGGGACGGAGGATTGGGGGCGGCGGTTGTTGCGGCGGGTCATCTGGGGGAGGGCGGGTTAGTACGAAGTGCATATACCCGGCGCATATAGCCAGATAGGCGCATATATTCAGGTAAAAGAGCACTTACGGGTAAGCTGCTCGCTCCAGCGTTGTGATTGACCTTGTATTTCCCGCCGGCGCCCTTTTCGAGTCGGCCGCGCTTGTATGCTTTTTGTAGGGCCTGCGATGCCGAAGGACGGAAGTTGGACTGCAGCGAGTAATGCGCCGCCATCCACGCATACACGTCCTTGGGCGCAAGTCCGTCCGGCCGCTGCCCATTCTCGTCTGGAGGCGCATTCTCCGCCTCGAGTAGCGCCTCCACAATCATGTCCTCGTAACTCGGCATTCCCGCGCTCGGGCCCACCGTAGGGCCATTGCCGTCTGATGAGGCGGCCGGTAGAGGTTGCGGACCCTGCGAGGCGCGAGAAGGACCAGCTGTTGATGGACTGTTCGAGTATAGCGGGTGCGAGGGGTGCGGGTAAGTCAAGGGAGGAGGCGGAGGTGGTGGTTGCGGTGCAGGGGCTGGCGCGGGGATGGGCGCGTCTGCGGGTGGATAGCCAGGGGGTGGCGGATACGGGCCATAAGGGTAGTATGGGAAGCCGTACGGGACAGGCGCTTGCGGTTGAGTTTGAGGTTGAGGTTGCGGCTGAGGCTGAGGCTGGGGTTGAGGGGCAGGGGTGGAGGTGGAGGTGGAAGATGCATTGGCTTCCTGGGGTGCTGGCTGCGCGGGTGGCTCTTGCGACTTGTCAGCGCCGTTGTCTCCTGACTCCTTCGCGCTCTCAGTGCCTCCTTCTGGCGGTGGATCGGCGTTTGGCGGATCGGTAGAGGGTGCACTTTGCTGCTGATCGCGTTCCCGCTGTTCCCTCTCGCGCTGCGTCGCCTCTTGCTCGCGCTTCTCTCGCTCTTCCTTCTCCTTGACCGCTCTTATGGCATCAATCGCTCCCTGAAGGTCAAGAGGCCACAGGGCGCCCTTGAAGTGCAATGGCACATAGTAATCGAGCGTCAGGCATATCTCAATGATCTGGTCTGGCGGCAGAAGTGCGAGGTATGTCTTCTTGAGTTCGCGCGGATGGTCTGCAACGTCGTTCTAATGAGATCGTATGGAAATCGAGCATAAATTCTACCTGGATATTGGTAGAACCCAGCAGGCGGGTACCCTGGATAGGCGGCCATCGAGTGGCCCGTTGACGAGCTGTATAGCGTTCGGAGACAGCCGATGAAAATGTTACAGTTGCCCGTGCCCCCGTGATCGCGGACCCACAACGATGAACAGGGGTCGACCCCTTTACCGAATCTGGCCCTGCAAGACGACGCTCGAAATTCGAGGCCGCATCAGCCAAGGATTGTACACATCTCGATGCTGAGGTCTTTCCATATCTTTCTTGTCGTCTATCAAGTCCCGCTTATTCATTCACCGAGCTGTCTCAATTAACCCGACAATCTACTCATCATCTGTGAAGACCTACGATCTTCTAACTCTCGTGGCTCCTTGGCCACCTTTGCGGCCAGTTCTCAGTTCTGCGATGTTGCGATGGACATGCTCTGGCATAAGCAAGGCCTTGATAGCTTTCGAGGCGATGATGACGATACCGCGAACGACTGGCCAGTGGGAGCATGGCCCGCTGTGCGCGAGAAGATCCTGAATGTAGCAGAGGACGAGGCCTATGGTACCGATATGTGCATGTACCCGAACCTCGAAAGTGTCCGGGCAACCCCCGCTTGGCCCGGGTTACGCGCACGTGCTGCGGGATTTTGGCGCTCGGCGCTTGTTCTCGGTTACCCCGCGGCTTTGTTCCTCGTTAGGCAGGCGCGAAAGCGCCAACCGCGTCTCCCGCGTCTTGCGGGCGACGCTAAAGGCGCGAACGCGCCTCCCCGACCCACATGTCCCCTATTTACCTCCGCCTCGCCAATAAACGATTTCCCCCCATTTTTCGTCGGTTCCCCCGGCAAGCTGATCGACGTTATCGCCGGCGCCGCCGCGCGCCCAGCCCACCCGCTGTCATCCCCTCGGCCGGCGATCTGAGTCAGGCAACGCCAAAGGTGCGTCAGGTGTCCCCCGAACGCGCGAACCGCGACGAACGAGGCTGCGCGCTCTGGCGCGTTTGGCGCTTTTGGCCATTTTTGAGCCGCGCCGTGCTGGAATGGGGAACGCTCGAGCTCGCGACTGACAGACGGCACCACCCCTTTCCTTCCTTTGCCTCTTCCTTTGCACTCGCTTTCCAGCTCAAGAGTCCTCACTACGCCCTATGATGAGCGCGACGCCGATGCGTGCCCTTCGAGAGCAATCAGGAGACACGCGGGCGGAAGCCACCGACCCCACCTCCTCGTCAGCCGAAGTGCGAGGGTTCGAATCGGACGAGCTCAGGTGAGTTTCTGTCGTTAGCACGCTCCTGCACATGCACCTCGTCCGCTCCCTCCCTTCCTCCCTTCTTCTCTCCCATACGCATGCCTCCCGCCTCCCTACCGGCGCACCACACACATACTACATAGAGACTATGCTGACAACGGAATCCTTGAACCTAGACCGCTCAAAGTCGCTCAGCTCCGAGCTCTCATCAAGAACCAACTCGACAATCTCAAGGCACCTCTGCCGCCGTCCTTGAAGTTTAACAAGGCACCCAAATCGGCTCTCATTGAGCTCCTCACCAATCCGACGTATGGATTCACGACACGGAAGCCCAAGCTCGTCTTCAATCGCGGCATCGGTGTACAGACACAAAAGCAGAAGAATCGAACACGACGCGGCAATACGAACTCAAGTCCGCCCTCTGCGTCGCTGGCGGCAACGATCTCGGCGCCTATCAGCTCCCAGCATACCAGCGCGACGCAGCCCCAGGAACTCAGCTCCTCGCCCTCGCTTGTACGTTTCCTGCTGTTGCTCTGGTTTCCTTCTTTGTTGACGAATCTCAACAGCTCTCGGCTGCAACTCAGGCATCGTCACACCAGGGCCAGAGCGCAAGCTCCGCAAGCGCGCATGCGAGCAGCTTTTTCGGGGACTTCGATCAGACCTCGTTTGGCGGCTTCCCGTTCGAGAATCTATATGCTTTTGACCCTCCTCCCGCGCGAATTGTGAGTGAACAAGCAATTGATTCTGCGGTGTTTGTATAGCTCATCCACCTAATAGATGCTCACGCTGTACATCCTCGACGAGCGCAGCCCGGCACCCCTACCCGACTTGGTGAAGGTAACGGTTAGCGTGGTGCGCAACCTAGCTGGCGGCGCAGTTGCCGACTGGCACGAGATCATCAGAGAAATCCAGAAGACGGCGAGCGCGATCCGCGGTATGTGTCGCTTCGAGTTGTTCGGCCGTACAGATGCTCACCTGTGCTCAGGTAGCAACCTCAAGCTTTCGTACTCACGCAGCGACAAGGACACCTACAAGATCGCTATACTCCAAGCTCTTACATTGCCAGTTGACCAGGCCTCGATTGTCGAAGCGGAATTACTCATCGACGAAGCACGCCCTGTGTACCGCCTTCATGTGGAACCCGTGAGTGTATGCCGATGTTATCTCGCTTCCGGAGCTGATTGTTGTACTCAAGCTGAGTCCTACGTCGCCAATCCCTCGTCGTGCGCCAACGCCCGTTGTTGACGCTGCTCGTAAGTGCCCACCGACTCTGAACTGACACGACCACTGACCGACTTCCGAGTCGAAACCTTAGAGCGTTATTCGAGCTCTCATCCAGGGATGCGAACGATGACTCAACTACGCAAACGAGGCAAGTCTCGCATGATAGTCGATGAAGATGCAGCGGGTCGGGACAAGGAGTGGCTTCATGATCAGGTCAGCAAAAGGACTGGATACGAGGTGATGACGAAGAAGCACGACACGAAGATGCCGTACGCCAAGGTCGCTGACCAGTGGGCCTTTGCGGTCTCTTGTGTGGAAGAATTGACCAAGAAACGATTCCCTCATTCGGTCAGTACCTCACCCATCCCGTTATTGATTTTCTGCTGATATACTCGCAGAACGCACCGATCTATTCCTACCATGTCTGGGAGGCTCTTTCACGCAAGGGTACCTGGTGTCTGAACGCCAAGGATGGGCATCAATTGTACCAGGAGTATTCTAACCACTCCGATGTTGTCGCCGCCTTGCAAGACACATCACAGAAGGGTCATAGCAATTTCCTAGCTTTATTGAAGCGAGTGGCGGGAGATTCGGGTTAATGGCACTAATGTAATAATTCGCATCCAAATATCGTGTGGCTACATCGTTGTGGAAGGAGGATGCACTCAAGCGTCCGCATCTGACTGCCCAAGAGGTCGCACGTCGCGCAGCGTCTTGCTCACCGCCGCCATCTTGTCCGTCGAATACTTGCCCGACCTGCCAAGTTTGTCTTCACCAAAATCGGGAACCTGTCTGTCTGCGCCTACGTCCCCCGCGGCGGGTCGCCCGTCATCTGCCCCACGCGCAATGTTGTGAATAGCACCTCACCCGCCGCTAGCACCCGCTCCGCCGTGTACTTCGCATGCGCGCACCTGCCGCCGGCGACTGCGACACCGGAGTCCTCAAAAAAAAAGGTCTGACATGGGCCCCTCTTAGTAGTAGTGTGGTCCCAGGAGAGCGTCGCGCCGATGGAGTTGGTGAAGATGAAGCGGAAGGTGGAGGCATGCGATGAGGCGCGGGCAAAGTCAAGGAGGGCGCGCGTGCTGCTGATGTTGGGCTTGAAGGCGATGATGCCGAGGTTGAAGACGAGGCGCCAGCGACGTGGAAGATGAGACTGATGGAGTTGAGCATCTGGGGCGTCAATTCAGGCAGTCAGCAGGTCCCGCGGTCATAAATTGAACTGTGCGAAACCGTCCAGCCCAAAGGCAGCTTAAGCCACAATTCAAAATCACCACAAGCGAAGGGCAGAACAAAGGTGTATATAAAGTATATCACAGCCAGGCTTCACAAACCCGAACTCAGGCCCGATGGTATAGTGAGGCTGACTCTAAAACCGATGCATAGTTGTTGCCATCCTTCGTCCGTTGTAGCCACTCCATAAAGCTGCGTGTAGTGCGAAGGTGCGGGAAGGGGGACTGACGCTCGATCGGATACCGCTCTCGCAGGAAGCGCAATGCGAGTTCCGATGTCCAGTTTGGGCGCTTCGAGAGCTCCTGAATGAGTGCCACTAGCTTGGCGCGGCGTGACCCCTCTGATTTCTCGCTCGCGATGTTGCGCTTCCAGGACCCTCCCCACCCATCATTGAGCTGCGAGATCGATAGCTGCCCATCGAGGCCAACAACGTGCTCGTGCCATATGTCGTCCACCGAGAGCGGCTCGTCCTTGCCGCCTTCGAGACGCTTTCGGCGAGCGTAGACGTAACGCGGAAGGAATCGTGCTGGCGTTGCAGAGGATGTGGAGTCGACCCAATCCCATTGGTGCCGTTGTACGCGCTCCTCGCCATACTTGCGGCCCAGTTCAGTCATGGCGGCATGCTGAGCGCTGCGCTCGGGGTCAACCTCTGGCGGATCTGGGCGAAGGATAACACCTGGATTGAAAGTCGCCAGAGCGCTTGCTGTAAGCACAGTACGTGAGGGGCTTGCAGGGCGCTGATATGATGGCGCAAGCTGGGCGTGAGGGCATGAGCTGAACCCATCAGGATGCAAGGGGATCGAAGCGAATCCTTCTTGTGTAGTGCGGCTTGGGTCAGCAGAGTTTGAATTGCTGTACGTGCTGGTCGGCAGCGGAATGGCTGGCGGGATTGACGGAGTTACTGAAGACCAGTGAGCAATGTTCAAGAGCAGTAAGGATAAAACACTCACTGGAGTTCTGAACTTCTCGTTTCCGTTTGCGGGAGTTGCCCGCGCCACTCAAGACGACCTGCGTGAGCATGGACTCCACCGCCTTGAAGCGCATGTTGATCTGGTCCATCATCATCTGCTGCTCCATGCCGACGCTCCTGACAACGCCGCGGAAGGTATCTGCAACGTGCATGGGGAGATTTTTCATGTTCTCCCGAAAGCGAGTCTCGACGTCGAGTATGGCCTGCGAAGATCGTGCGGCGAAGTCATGGAAAACGGGGCTGTTGAATGGCGCATACTTGAAGAAACCGCAGTCCGGGTGCTTTGTGAAAAGGACCGCGGCGTCCTGGAGGAGAATCCGGCGTGCACGGATGAGGAAGTCGAGGAAGCCCTTAAGAGCGTAATCATCTGCGAGGGCGCCGATGGCCTCGCGCCGAGCCTTCATCTTTGCTTGCTCGTCCTCCGCCCATGGAAAGAGGACCGCCATTAGCTCAGCAGGGGGCTCTAAGACGACAATCAGGCAGGATTGCGTGTAAAGCGACTATCTAACGCACCTAGGCAGTTCCGAGGAATCATATAAGTCTCGGGGCGCTGACCATTGAAGCTGGCGGCGGCCAGCATTCCCTGAATCGGCAGGGAGTGATCATATCGATCATAGGCGCTGTTGCCACTCTCGCGCCAGCGGCCCACTGACTTGGCCTCCGATTGCGACGCGCGGTTGTCGCGAATGTTCTTGACGGTAAACTTGCGACCTGCATGGGTCTTCGACGAGATGATGATCTCGTTGCGTGCTTGAATGAGGTTCACGCGATTCAGGTGCTCTAGTACCGGGAGTGAGCTGGCGAGCGGTTGAGACGAGCAAGGGACATGACTCACGCTTATAAGACAAGCCAGAGTCGTCCCCGTTGCTCCCGGGAAACATGTAGAGAGCGTACCACGAGCGATGCCCGAAATCCCCGCTGTCGGGATTGGTGAAGTCAGGGGCAAAGTCGGGGACTTCACGCCCGGCAATATGGAAAATTGCGAAGAAATAGAGCGCGGCTCCTCCCACGCAACAAAGCTCGACGTCGCGATGGCGGAACGCAGCGTGTTCTTCGACTCGTCCGTCCTGGATATGCTTCCCTTGGTCGCGAAGGGCAATAAGTGCCTAAAGCCGTGTAATCAGCAGCTGTGCGCGATAGAAAGAGTGCCACTTACCTCTATCACAGCGTTGCCTCCCGAGGCATAGTCCGACAGCTCTGGCATCGGTACATCACGTATGCTGATGTCCGAGAACAGTAGCGAGCGTGTGCTATCGCCTCGAAAAGCGGTATTAGTGGAGAGAAGCAGCATGCATCGATCGCGAGCTCCGAGAAGTATCTTCTTTGCGCTCTTCCGCCCCTTCAAGCACCACATCGAGCTGCGCTTCAATTCATCAACGGTGTATGTGTCTACGCTCAGATTTGTCAGCTATTGTATGAAGCAACTGTAGTTTGTCCTCACCAGATGATGTCCCCTTCGCCTTCGACTTCTGCCCCGCCATGATACGTTCAGGCTCGCTCGCCTTCTTCGATATCTCGAACTGCTTGATGCGCGCATCCATTCGTAATGGCTTTTGAGCCTCGGCGCATTGAGCGTAGGCGGGCTCGTGCTGATGATGGAAGCGATAGTGCTCAAGCGCGCTAATGCACTGCTTGATACTCTCAATCCCGACCGTACTTCCATCCCCACTATCCGCAGTATTCTGTCATGTAGTGTCAATACGTGCAGGAGATGCGAAAAGTCCATGACACACCTTTCGACGGTTGCACTCGTACTTCAAAAATATCGCGACCTTTGTGGCGGTGATGGGGTGCGCAGGTACGGAAGGAAGCTCAGGAAACTGCTGCAGTCGCTCGAACTGATATTGCGGCCAGTACGTCTCATATCCCGTCACATGCCTGGAGTAGTTCTTTGAGCTCGCCTTCCCGGCTTTGAGCGCCTCGTGCATCTCCGTCCGTGTCTCATGCGTGGCGTATACCTCAGCCTCTGTCAGTGAGTGCACTTCTGGCCCAAAAGAGCATGAGGATGACGCGAGAGGACGGTCATGAATTATCGGAGAAGTGGACGGGATGGGTGGCGCGAGGCTATGCGGAAGCTGTTGAGCACTGACGCTAGCACCGTCCGAGAATGATGATGAGCCGCTTCCAGAGGAGAGAGTAGCTTCAGACAGCCTCGGGCGCTTCGCGGCAGGCAGAGCGTTGAAGTGGCCGGACATAGCCTGAAAGCGAGATTTGGCAGGAGTCGAGGGAGGGATAGATGAATGCGCATCTGGAAACTTGTCAGCAACAGCTTTATCGTGTTCTCTGAGCACACCCACCGTGTGTATGTTGCTGCACCACTCTCATTTCTCAAGCTCGGCTCGGAGTTGCAGGTTTGTGACCAGCGATGATTTGTGGGCTTGTAGATCACAAACAGACAAGGGGACGGGAAGAGAGATCGTGATTCAACATTGCACCGGCTCCCTTGCATTCCGGGAACAAGGAGGCACGAATGCTGCATGAGCGTAGACTCCAAAGGCGCGATTGGCGCTTTTCATCAATTTTGGGATAAATGTGGCGTTAAGTGCAGCGGGATGCGCATTTCGGACGACCTTCCTCCAGCTTCGCGGGTGCATACTGTAGGGCAGTAGGTACCATTGAGCGAGAAGCTCAGAGAGTGGCTGGCGGAAAGACGCAAACGCGGGGATGAGGCATGCCGCGACTCAGCGGGCCCGGGAATAGACGCCACAAACAAACAAAGCCAGCCGACGCACAACAAACCGGAGATGAGTACACACAAAGGTCACCGTGTATTTATCACCCAAGGTAACCTACCATTGTCTTGGGGGTAACCGACGGGGTAACCGGGCATCGGGTTATGGGTAGATACACACTATGTACTGCCCATGTCAGTCTACTGGACGCACGCAGGAATATCAGCTCGTCATCTGACCGTGCGTAAAGCACGCCTCGAGGCAAAGCAGGCTGTAGGACTACCGCGCATCAGTCTGAACTCTTCGATCCCAAGCGTCGCACAGAACTCTTGCAGCCGCTGCCTGGATTGCCGCAGCACCTCCTCCTCATGTCTTCGCCAATTCGATGTCTGGATCAACCTGATGTTCTGACCATCATCTGCGAAGAACTGCGTCTCTCAGACTCTTACGCGTCCTTGGCGGCCTTCGCGATCACTAATTCTCTGATCTGCGATGTCGCACTGGATGTGCTGTGGGAAAAACAGGACTCCTTAATCCCGCTCCTGAGGACCCTTTCCCAGCACCGGATCGAACGCTCTTCTGACTGGGTTTTGCCCTTGAGATTTGTACGTACGCGTATACTTATAGTGATGCATGTGGGGTGTTGTTGCTAACTAATTATCCCTCAGGCGATAGACGGGCCAATTGACCCTAAGGCATGGGCTCGACTGAAGAAATATGCGTCGCGCATAACCGAGCTCAACTTGCATGGCCGGTGCGGCGCGCTCTCCGCAAAAGCTCCTGAACTATCTCTGGATGATTATTGGGAGATAGATATTGACCGTCACACTCTGGCAAAGATATCGTCGTACTCCGAGCCCGACCCCATCCTTCCTCGCCTCAAAATCCTTGAATGGACGATGCCGGACCCCGACCTTTTCCCCATCGTTCCCATGCTGTACTCTCCCTCAATCTCCCGGCTTACGGTGCGATCGATGCACTGCTCCTGGCTTGTCCAGCGTCTTCCCGATTTCTGCCCCAATATCACAGATTTGGGCATACATGGCAACTTGGTCCACATCTTATCGCCTGCCTCCACAATCCTGACCGACGCCCTGGGCAGCTTACATGACGTTGAGTCTCTCCGTCTTTCCGGCATACGTCCTGACGTCCTTGCGACCGTCGATCGGGTGTCATCCCTGCGATCGCTGGAATTCGCCCTGGGCTCGCGGTTCGTGGACTGCGACGACGACTCGGGGGCGCTTCCTTCGCTACGACTGGAGCACCTATCTCACATCCGTGTTGTCCTTGAAGATTCCGCATCGTTGGAGAGACTCTTTGCGACCGTGCAGCGTCCCCTGAGGGTAGCAGCTTTTGACATTATATGCTACGAAGAAGAGGAGCCCAGCGAAGTCGACACTCGTCAGCGCAATCTGGAGCTCATCGCACATGCGCTGGTTCCAGCCTGCACCCAGGAGATCATGTACTACTACGATTGCGATGTCGATCCGAACTGGGGACCCGTGCCCGCCCGAGCCCTCCTGCAGCTCGCGCGCTACACGAATCTGTTTTTCCTCGGCGTCGATTGTTGGCTCGACGCCACCGATGCGGATCTCAGGACCCTTGCGCGCGCACTGCCGCTGCTCGAATTCCTCGTCCTCGACACGCACGCATCCACACTGACCAGGGAGGTCCATGACCACCTCGCACGTAGTGCGCGCGCGACGCTCGCGGTGCTGCCTGCCTTCGCGCACCATTGCCCGCAACTGCGCGCGCTATGCATCCGGCTGCAGGCCCTTGAGGTGCCTCAGCTCGCCGTCGACGCGGATGAGGCACCTCGCGTGCGACATCCTGTGCGCATGTACTTTGCGGAGTCCCCGCTGGGAGATCCGAACGTTGTGGCACGCTTCCTCAGGCGAGTCTTCGTACGAGGCTGCAGCATTGCATCTCGGCCTCTGAGGGAGGGCATACACAAGCAGCATCTCGATTCCTTCTGGGACGACGATAGACGCGCTACGAGCGAATGGCCCGTGGGACAGTGGCTGTCAATGGCAGTGCGCCAAAGGCTGCATGAACTAGACGAGGGTGCGGTTTGAGGTGCCAAGTTCCAGATATGCACACTGCTTACGTCGTCGACAGTCCCAAGTTGACCCTTCTGTTATTCTCTTGATTCGTCGGTAGCGCCAAGGCTTGAGCTTGTGTCAGCGCATGAAGACCCACTATTCTGTAGTCACATGAAAGTCTCGTGAGATACGGCCAAGTCACGTTGAACTCGAAAATGAACTACTGTTCCAAAAGAGTGGAAGGCGACGCTGTTGGCTAGAAGACGCCGCCAATACATCATGACTACGAATATACCTTCTCAGTACCTATGCCAGCAAGTATCAGCTTCGGAGCTCTCTGGCCCTGCTCCAGCGCCACTAACCTCTGAAGTTCTTGACCGAGAAGGCCGCCTATAGAGACGCACGTTCGTTGACGTCTATTCTGGACTGCGCTGGCCAGTTCGCGTGAAGGTGGCGACCAGCCCAGCCGCGCATCACCAGCCCGTCGCGACAGACCAGAACCGACCCCCCGCAAAGCCCCTGCCAAGCCTGCGGGGCACGCCGGCAGCCCCCCGCCAAGGCGCGGGGCGGCGCCATTCGGTCAATTGAAACCGCGACGCGCAGCGCAAAGCCTCCCCCCGCCCCTCTTTCACCTACGACCACCATACTATCGACCATGTACACCGGGGAGGCCTCTTTGCAAGTGGAGCTGCGCGGCGAGGACCGCTCGTCGCGGGAGGAGTCGACTCAGAGGGCCGCCCACCGGGGATTGGGCACGGCGCGCCCCCGCGGGGCCATGCTGCCGCCCCGCGCGCTGCTCGTGGCGCTTTCCGTCCTCGCGTGCCCCCAGGCGGCGCGCGCGGATATCTTTGAAGACGAGAATGGGGAGTGGCACATCGGTACGGGCGCGGTCGCGGGGATCATCGTCGGTGAGTGGCGCGCGCGCAGTGATCGAAGCATGTTTGCTGACGGCTGGTCTTTGTCTCGCGTTCCCCTCCTCGAACTCTGCGGATCTCACGTCTATCGTCGACTGGCTCGCTCTACCCCTCCTCGTCATGTTTCACCAACATCCTTGACCCTATCCCCTCGCCGCTACCCGCCGCATACCCCATCATAGGCGCCGTTTTCTTCGTCATTCTCTTTGTTGGCGGCATAATCTACCGCCAGCGCCGCGCGCGTCGCGCAGCAGGCGGGCTCCCCTTCACTGGGCAGCCGCCATACGCCTCGCAGGTCCCGGCGCCCTCGCCTCTATATACCCCACGCGCGGACGGGGGACTTGGCGGTCATCCGTATCCGCAATCATTTGGGGCGCAGCAATCGCCCGCGTTCGGTGCGACCCCGATGTTCGGGGCCCCTCCGATGTACGAGAATGGCGCGTATGGGGGCTATGGGCCGGACAAGTCGGGCGCGTTTGTTTCTGTGAGTTGGTTCAGGTAGCGAGGCGGGTGGCATAGAATCGGCTGACGTGTTTGTGCCAGGACGCGGGCGTCCCGGGGTCAGCATATCCTCCGGCGGCGCATCTGGCAGTGAGTAGTAGCGTTGAGTTCGTTGAAATGTCCGTAGCTGATGGCGCTCCTTTAGGACAAGTGAATTCGTGTCTAGCCAAGTGACGGAGTGCCCGCGACCGCGGGGCACCTGTTAGGCCGGGCGCCTGACCACTTCACCTTTTAACCACAATGGTGCCCCCGTGTCTGGCTCCTCCCGTCTTTCATTCTCCCCTTCTGCATGTCCGCCTGCTCGTCTCGCGCATCAATCATCGCTTCACTGCATCGCATCCTCAATCACACACACCATGGTCTTCCCCTTCACCTCGCTACCTCGCTATCCCACACCCCACCCTCCATCCTACTACCGGACCACGCATCTGACCGCCTGGTGCACACCTCACACGGACTTGTAAGTATGATTTATCGTATTTTCTTCGCCTCGCTCTTTTCGTCTCTGCTATCGTATGTTCCGTCTTCGATTCTTCCCGGCTCGAGCTTGCTCATACCCATCTCTTTATCCTCATTTATCGATTCTCGGTCTTCTGCATCTTTTCTGAAGCCCGCTGACACCTATCACCAGGTACTTACGCGCGGTAGCCACTCTTTACTGACACCCAACTGCAAGAACACTGTACTCCTAGCCGCCATCGTCTATACCTGGCGTATCATCGTCGTCTGTTTGGCTTACCGCGTCGTATCACTTGTTGGCGCTTGGGCGTCAACGTCGCACCTGGCGCATCGACCTACACACCGACCTAATTATTTCCGAGTCGTAACTTAACGTACGTGGATGTCTGCCCGCCCTCGGTGGACTTGTACAAGGGCTGTACAGGTCCTACCGTCGAGCGTGGCTACTGTACTACCACCCGCCGTCGCGACTCACGCGCGTTCCCGTAGTCGCGGGGCGGGTACGCAATGCCAATCGTTGTATTGCTGAAGTGGCGAGTGATGTGCCTTGAAGTCCTACAGTAGTGCTCATTGCTAGATCTGCCAGTGCAAGCTCACTGAGAAGCTCACACTCGCAGACTGTACTTACGTCGACAGCCAATCAAGCGCGTTCCCCTCCCTCGGATATTCGACCTCACAGAAGCCCGACGACGCGGACGGCCCTTGACAAGACATGCTTGGCTCGCGCTACCGTTGTCTTTATTGCGCCAAGCTCGGATTGTGGCGACTTGGGATTTCCTTGGACTTTCTCGGCTTCTTCCGCGGTGGCTTTTCCTCCGATCGACCCTTCTTGCTCCCGATTTGCCTGTTTGCTCAATCTCCCTTGGCAGCCGTTCGCGACGTGTTTGCTAGCCAGTGCTTGGCTGAAGTTAGCGCCAAGAATGCGAGCTGGCCGAGGCCATACACAGTTCGTCTCGCACTGGAAGTTCGAGGGCACGGCGATATCTTTGGACGTCATCGGCTAGCTGCTGCCTGGTCATCTGCCTCGACGACCAAGACCTTGGAGGGTCTCGACGGCGGCAACTGTGACTTGCTGAAATCGATTTTCTGGCTCTCTCGATTCAGCGATACGACTGGGCGGATAACGAGTATGGGCTGGTGCTCGTGGGCCTTCCCGGTAACGACGGTCCAATGCTGTTGGATCTTCAAAAAGGCCGCCAGAGCAGTTGCGATTGAACTGGATTGAATCTTCGAGCTTGACTCACCCTTCTCGAACGCTGTCGACGACCTCGACCGCGTGCCAAGAGGGTGTCTGCCGCGGATGGGTCCGTCCTCCGAGACGAGAGTAGCTTGTCATTCAGAGCAGGGCTAATCACCTGGGACGAGAACGGCTAGTCCTCCGAGACGCGCGCGGCGTTCCCGAGACGAGCATGTCTTGGACTACATAGGGAGCGGCGGCAGCCCAAGCCTTCTCTTCACTGACCACCATGACTATCACGAGCTCATCATCATCATCGACGTCGACGCGGAGGCGGCGCGCACGCACGTCCGCGCGCACACTACCCTCATCATCGGCGCCCCTCGCGCATCGTCCACCTGCGCGAAGCACCCTACTACCGGCCATCCACCCACAAATTGCTTTGCTGGCGCTCCTATTGACGTGCCCTCACTCTGCGTACGCGCAGTACTTCTATACAAACACCCGACATGAGTTATCACCAGGAGCGGTCGCGGGGATCGTCGTCGGTGAGCACATCTCTCCCTCCTCTCAAGGACCCCGCCCTAATCATACCTTTCTAGCCGCCGTCCTTGTCGTCCTCTTCTTCCTCGGCATGTACCTTTACAGCCGACGTCGCCAACGCCGGACGGCGCTCGTGCTACAGCGGGTGAACAGCGAGCCACCGATGGAGGAGAATCAGGCCGCGCCGCGGATGGTGCATTTTCCAGAGAGGCCGCAAACTGCGCATAGTGCGGTGAGCAGGATATGACTTGAATCGGGAATGACGAAGGGCTGATAGTGGATTTAGGGGAAAGGCGGAATACTGAGGTCTTCAGTTTGAGATACGATACTTAACGGCCCTACCTCCATGATATTTTCCTCGCAATGACCAGTGTATATCAACTCCCGTCCTCCGCTCTCCGCTGGCCTTATCTCTTGTCTGTATAGTGTTCTGCATGTTACACCACCACCCACGTATCTTGCTTCTGTGTCCCTGCTGCTTTGTCCACAGTGTACGGCCTGCAGCAATGTAATCTCCTCCTACCGATCCCACCCGATCCACTTGGCCAGAGTTCGCAAGGGCTCTGCACGAAGAGCCACGCAAACACTGGAATCCTCCCCTAATCAGCGTGGCTGTGCTAAGCTGTAGGTCCGGTGCACCGCCACCCGGTGAATAGCCTTTCTTGGAAGTGTTCCCACCCCTGAGCCGGGGGCTGGGTCACTCGCGACGTCATTCCAAGACCGAACAAGACAGCCTCACCCCACGGACCTTTATCACGACGCCATGGACGGGCAGTGCAACTCGTTTCTTGCTTTCCCCCGTCATCTACAGCTACCACCTTTACCACAACCTCCACGATGACATTCACCGATTCTCGTAGTTTGAGAGCTGGTACACAAACGCTGAGAGCAGCGGCGCTTGGTGCGCTGCTGGCGCTGCCGAAGATGGCGAGCGCGCAGTACTACGATCCGTACCGCCGCCGAAGGACGGGGCTGGCGAGGGGGGCGATCGCTGGGATTGCGATTGGTGAGAAGCTACCCCTCTGCTCTACCCCTCTGCTCTCCCCTTCCTTGGATTCCATCTCCCTACACCGAATGCTGTCCCATGCGCCGCACTTTGTCCCCCCTCACCAGATTTTGCACCCCCTCCTACATCACAGCTGCGATGCTGACAGTCTATCCTCCCACAGCCTGCGCCTGCCTCGCCCTCTTCTGCTTCGTCCTCGCCTTCTTCCTCCGCCGCCGGCGCCTAAGGGCCTTCCAGGCGAGCAGGATCAACCACGTCGAAGCGCGGCCCGTGACTTTCCAACCGCCCGCGTCACAGTGGAACTATCAGGGCCCGCCGCCGAGCCAGCCGAGCTACACAGGAGCTCAGCCCAATTACACCGGCCAACAGAGCTACACCGGCTCGCCGTATCAGCAGCAGGCACCGTACCAGACCGAGCAGCCGGGGTACAAGGCATACGAGGCCCCAACGTCGCCGCCCCCGCCTCCGCCTGCGTACGATACGGCCGCGGGCGCGAAGGACCAGACGTCGTATGCACCGGTGAGTTTCTGAGTTTCGCACTCTTGGCCGAGCACTTGTGGGGTGGGGATGGAGTTGAGGCTGATCGTACTTGCAGCCTCCTGGGTCACCGCCCGCCGGAAGCTCGTCGCAGTACGCGCCGCCTCCTGGGCCGCCGCCGGCTGCTCATACGACGGTGAGTCAGGGCGATTCTCGTCGAGGTCGGCCGGGTGCTTACGCTTCATAGGGCAAGGACGACGGCAGCTTCATTGGCGGGTTTAGGCGCCCGAACTAGATGCTGCACGAACGCTTTGGTGCATGCTTCGGAATCCATACACCCTCCTCCCTTTCCTCAGAGTGCTTCCTGCTTGATTTGACCTCCATGAAAGAAGAATATAAAGTACCAATACGATGAACGATTTCTGATTCCCCTTCTGCCTTTGCCTGCTTGTAGCCATGAATCGCATGATACCTTACTCCTCTCTCTTACTGTACTGTAGCATCGTCTGTTATTCACGACTCGACATCGAACCTCTTGCTGCGTTTCCGAAGCTCGATGTGTGCGATACTGCCGTTTGAGATGTCCAATACAAAAAAAGGCCAGAGCGCCGGGCGAGAGCAGCGCAAGAGCCATTAAACAGGCGGACAAATACGCGCAAACACGAATCGACCAAACACAGATGAGCAAACAATCCGAGACGGGCTTGCAGGACGATCTGCTTGCAAGGAGCGCGTCATCCATCTCCTCTCAATGACTTCGGCGGGGATCGAGTGGTGCCCGGGAGTGCCTGTGTGCGCCGGAGGTCACGTCGAGTGGAGATGAAGCTGAGGAAAGGATGACGGCTGGGAGAGGCTGGCGGCTAGTAGTAGGAGAGGCTGGCGACTGGTAGTAGGAGGGGCTGGCGGTTAGGAGAGGGCATTCAATGGCTTCAGGCATGACGCGTTAGTTGCGGGGAAGCAAGGATGGCAAATCGTTGCGGGCAAGCAAGGATGTCAAATGTACATGAAGTGGAGGAGTCGTGCGTCGGGCAAAGGCATAGTAGAATCCGAGCGCACGCCAGAGGTTTATTGAAGAGGTCGTGCTGCTAGTGTACATTTTCATGAAGCATGCCGTCGCGTCATTCTCCCGCCTCTGTCCTCCTCATGACTCTGTCGCTGTCCTTCTCATGACCCTGTCGCTGTCCTTCTCATGACCCTATCGCTGTCCTTCTCATGACCGCCAACGCGCCCGGAAGAGCGTGTCCAAATCCTGCTGCGCGTCGCAAAAACCTTGCGTCTATTCCTGCGCGGTGAAGGGGTTCGCGATCTGCTCTGAGCCGTCGACGGGGCTGACGAGGGTGATTGTGGGTCCTCGGAGGACGGCGAGGCCAAGGCTGCGTTGGTGGGGTTCGGGGACTGGGTGGAGGAGAGCGGTGATGTGAAGGCGTTCGAGGGTGGGAAATAGGAAGGTCGCATGAGTGGGTTAATTAAGTCGTAGAGAAGATGAGACGAGCCGCGGAGAAGGGGAGCAACCATGCGGATGGAGAGGGGACGAAGGTCAGCGAGCGTATGAAATGGTACTAGAGAACACGCACATAGTACGTCTTCGGTAACCTCGTCCAAGACGAGGTTCAATAGTTGATCGTAGCCCTTGAGGAGACCGGTGACTGGGTAGTATGAGGTTAGACGCCGGCGATCGAGCGCGTGCAAGGGGAGAGAAGTGTTCATGTGAGCAGATGGTGGTGATATATGAGATCCAAGCATGCTCAAAGCGGGGTCGAGGATATCAAGGCGAGAATAAACTCACCTTCCCGTCCGCCGGTAAACTTGACGCGTATCCTCTCGTTCACGTACTTGGAGAGATCGAGGATCGCCTCGCGACGAGGCTTGTCACCTCCTGGTGGAGGAGGTCCTCCGCCACGCCCGCCACCACGACCGCGGGATGCGCCGCCTCCTCTGCCCTGGAAAGCGTGTTAGCGATGCTGGGAAGACGCGGTTTGGAGGGCGATCGTGTGCGCGATGTGGAGGGGCCGGTACGAGGAGTAGATGGGAAGTTAAAAAGAAGAATATATAGGTATGTCATCGAGGGAGCGACGAAGGGAGCACGGAGAGAAAACTTGGAACATACACGGTCTGCCATTGTATGAGGATGGGGGAAGAGCGCAAGAGAATGACTTCCTAATTGGGACGACGCCACATGAATCGCCGTCCGGCCCGGCCGACGCGTGACGTCGACGAACGCGAACGCGAGTTGCCGAGTCGAACTTGTTCTGAACGTCGATTGTACTCGATTGCTGCTAGCTTGCTGAGTTGAAGCCCTCTTATCTCTTTATCGGAGAGCTTTCCCTACTCTGTGTCTGTTTTTTCCTCGCTGTCAGACGAGGAGTTATGTGCGGTCGCTTCGCCTTCGCTCGTTCTCGGACGCAAATCCGCCAGAACGTCACCGAGGACCTGGGTCACGACGTCGACGAGTGGATCGACGAGGACAACTTTTACCCTCGATACAATGTTGCGCCGCGAACATATAGCCCTGTCCTACGCTCGAGGGATAGCTCGCCTTCTTCGTCGAGGAGCGGCGCGTCTGAAGCTGGTGACGTCGCGACGGCAGGCCCTTTACAAGGCTCTATTTCTCACACAGGCGAGCCCCACTTCATCCTACACTCTATGCGGTGGGGCGTCGTCCCGCATTGGAGCAAGGAAGACAACTATCAGATGAACACAATCAATGCTCGCGCGGAGAACTTGCTTGAGGGCGGTGGGATGTGGGCGAGTCTGAAGGGAAGCAAGCGGTGCATCGTCCCTTGCGAAGGGTGAGTTATACGGCGGAGGAAGTTGACCTGGTACTCGGAACAGCCATATGGAGAATTCCGTGCGGATACAACGCCTGCTGATTCACGACATTTGGTTAACAAGCACGAATAGGTACTACGAATGGCTCACCAAGTCACCGAAGACGAAGCTTCCACATTTCCTGAAGCATAAGAACAACCACCTCATGTACTTTGCCGGTCTATGGGATTGCGTGCACTTGCCTAGTACGTACTTCCCCACCTCATCTCCGTGTCTCGTTCGCGCCCGCCGGTGATTCATCGCTTAGCCCGCGAGTACACCCCGCTCATGTCGACTGACGGCCCCCTGCTACAGACTCTTCTACTCCTCTATACACCTTCAGCATCATCACCACCTCCGCGCCGTCCGCCTACGCCTGGCTCCACGACCGGCAACCTGTCATACTGTCGTCGGCGAAGGAAATCGAGACGTGGTTGAACCCGACGCTTGGGTGGGGCAGTGAGCTGGTGCGCTTGCTCGAGCCGTACAAAGGGGAGGAGTTGGATTGGTGAGTAGCGCGGCTTCTCTGAGCAATTTGCTTCGTCTTTGACTGCGTACAATCAGTCAACCAGTCTTCACATTGACACTTCTGATTCGTCTCCTTACGATCCAAGCGCTAACGCATCTCTTCCAGCTACCAGGTCCCACAAGAGGTCGGCAAGGTCGGGAACGAATCGCCAGCATTCGTGCAGCCCATCACGGAGAGGAAGGATGGGATCGAGGCGATGTTTAAGAAGCAGGTCAAGAAGGACGCCAAGGAGGAGAAGCAGGCGACGAATATCGAAGTGAAAGACAATCAAGCGAGGAAGGTCAAGAAGGAGGAAGAGGACGAGGGCTCGAGCGCAACGTCGTCGCGAATAAAGGCGGAGGCGACTTCGCCTCGGGTGAAGGACGAGACGAAGTCACCCGCTGTCAAGCAAGGGACGAAGTCACCGGCGACCAAGCAAGAGACGAAGTCGCCTCAGAAGCGGAAGCGCAGCTCGAGTCCGACACCGACCTTGCAAGGGTCGCAGGCAGCGCCCTCGACACCGTCAAAGAAGGTCAAGACGTCAGTTGCGACGAGCTCGCCGTCGCCGAAGGTGCGTCCCTGGTTGAACTGTGTGTTGTCGAATTGAAACTGACGAGTTGCGTATGGTAGAAGGGCAAGGGCACGCCGGCGAAGGAAAAGGAGAAAATCACTGCGTTCTTCAAGAAGAAATGAGGGGATTGGGGCAATATCGGGTCACTACCATATCGTGGACTCACGCAAAGGACAGGCTCGCTTCCTGCACTTGTCCTTGTAGTAAGTCCTACCTCCTATACCGTCCATTTGTGCTCTCATATCTACGGTCCAAGGTTTTATATTCAATTTTTGCCGAGGAAGCCTGGTTCTGCCTCGTACGCTCCATTACCAGCAGCCAGACAGCGATGGCGACTTTGAACCCTGTCATTGATACAAGTGTACCTCGCGCTGACCCGCATTTCCGTACGGCTAGGAGTGCGTGACCGTCGCTCCTCGTAAGGCGTCACAATCTCGTCACGAAAGAAGCTTCCCGTGCTGGTCAGCTCGGGTCTTGGCGCCTATCTTCTTCCATCATCAACCACCATCTAGCACACTATGTTGTCAGCTTCGCCCCATCGCGTACAGACAGTCCGCAGTGCGAAGTATCATTTCGAGGATGGTGACCTCGTCGTGCAGGTGCGTGTATTGTCCATAGTTGATGCTGTTCGCTTGTAGATCCACGTCATTCTTCAGGTAGCAAATACAATTTATCGAATTCACAAGTACCACCTTTTGAGATCCTCGGCCGTCTTCGACGAGGTGTTCCTCGAGATCGGGACGGACGACAAGCCTTTTGTTTTTCGGCACCTCTCGTCGACGGCATTCGATGCGCTCTTGTGGTTCTACTACGAGTCCGCGTATACTTGGTAAACCTGTATTACGTTGCATATCATCATCGCAACTGACGTAGTCCTGTACCTCAGGCTGGGCACCGGTGAGGACGGTGAAGCAACCACCAGATGGGAAAGGATCCTGCGGTTATCCGGAATATTCAACATGGGATCGATATGCATAGCTGCCAGTCGCGCCTTGCACCATCTTGGATCCTTGAGTGATATTCGCAGGATTACGCTGAACGGTACACCCTGGAAGAACATCATGGAGTCTTGGCTTGACGCTTCCGGGGCGATGAACAGACTCATCACACGCAGCCATGCCCTATCCGATGATGAGGGTCACGAACTCGGTCGAAAGGCGGCCGTGTCGATCGCACGTATTCGCGAAGAGGCGCGTATGACAAGCTGTCCCTACCCAGCATGTGCAAAGTGTCAGCGAGCAGCGATCTGCTTTCATGGTGTTCACATCTGCAACTCCACTCCTCGCCGAGGCTTCGGAAACGATGGATTCGGCCCTGTATCGCCCAATCAATACATCCACTACGCAGATTGCCCGAACATCGGACACGCCATTCCCCGCGATGCGCTGGAGCATGCATCGAGACAGGCTCTACCGTTCTGTGGTCGGTCATCAACCCATCTCAGGCTCATGAAAGGTTGAACAAGATTATAGGTTGCATCGCCGATCCTCCACGTACACTTAGGGCAAAAGAAGTTGGAAAGGATGTATATTTCAGGGTGCGCGCCTCTGCATGCGCTTCAAGCTCGCCTGCAGGCTAGACATCCACATCCACAGGTATCAGGCGCGATCTTCGCCGTTCATTCCTATCACTTCAAGATTAACTCCGCTGTTTTTCGAGCAATGTTTTCTCTTCCGTCAGAGCCACGTCGACAGGAAGGACTGACCGAGGAGACGGCCATCATCCTCGACGACGCGTATGCAAACTTCCAGAACCTCGTGTGGTTCTTTTACGATTACCCTTATGAATGGTAAGCGACAAATCATCTACTGGTTCATAATAGCTGGTCGACATACATCTACAGGTCGTTCAAAATTGACGAACACCAGATTTCGAGATGGGTATCCATACTAGAGATTGCGGACAAATACGACATGCAGCGAGTCTGCAAGGTCGCCTCAGCGTCTCTAGGCCGTGCAGACGCCCTTTCCGATGTTCACAAGTTGGTGCTTTGCGACAGGCATCATATCGACAGAGATTGGGCGTTCGACGCATTTCAGCGGCTTTGCTCTCGCGAGGCGCCGCTTGCATTGGACGAGATGAACGAGCTCGGTACAGTGACCACAGCTAAGTTAGTCGCTGCGCGGGAGGCTCTCCTGAGAACTGGGCTCCAAAGGGTGAGCTCCTAGCGTCCGCAGCTGGCATGGCCGCTTATGAACCTCGCATTTGTTGTAGTACACCTGGAAGGAGGAGGAGATTCGCTCCGTGGCGAACCAGCATTACTTCAAAAAAGAGTAGAGGATGCACGATTCCAATGCGCGCTACAATAGTTCCGAGTGCTAGTCTAGGTCAATTTCATGGTGTTTATCTGCGTGATGGAACGACGAGTGTAGCAGGACCGTGAGCGGTAGTAGGGCCGACAGGCCGGTATAACACGGAGTATCAGATCACCAACACCTCTCCGCGGTCAAAGAGACCTTGCCATCCCGAAGAGGCCAAGCTTCAGCCAGACGATCCCTCTCCTCAGCCGAAGGCGCGTCGTCCAGCGCTGCTTGTAAAGCAGCGTCGACGGCCTTCTTTGTCTCCTCGTACTTGTCTGCCTCCACGAGGCCTTCGCTGTCCGGATCGATGCCGAACCGAGACAGGATGCCGTCGCAGATGGAATCCGCATGGCGATACTGCTCGAGCTCCTCGTCGATCCGCTGCGCATCCTGCTGTGTGAAGGGAAAGGGAAAGGGAACGGTGGGACTGTCGTCCTCATTCCTACCGACTATCGGTATCCACACGTCCCATACCATCTTCATGCTCCATCGCGCGTACAACAACGCCTCGTAGTGCGAGCCCGCAGTGATGGCGGACGTGGGCATCGTGGTGAGGCGCAGGGTGCTTGCGCCGCCGTCTAGGGAGTATAGGTCCCTTGCCAGCTGTTCGTCGTGGTGCTGGAGAAATACCTCGTGCGTGTACGCACGCCACGCGCGGCGCAGAATACGCTGTGCGTGTTCCTGCTCCTCAGCTGGAAGCTTGTCGTAGCCGTCAGCTACCTCCGGAGGCTTGCCAGGACCGTGCACCACGAGCTCCGTCCCTTCGTCGACTTCGTAGGCCGGGGGTACTCGAAACTGCCGGTAATAAGGCGCGACGACAGATCCCTGCCAGTCGATGATGCCTTCGAGAGACGGCTCGTCCCCAGTATCGTCGATGATGATGTTACTGGAGTGCAGATCCGGATGCCAAAGGGCAACAGCAGTCCGCGGCGGCGCGATAGAGGGTAACAACTTCTCGTATCTCGAGACAAGGTCTTGGTATGCGCCATCGGGGTCGTCTTCAAGGCCAGCGTCTATGCAGGCGCGGGCGCACTTCGCGGCAGCGACCATATACGCACGATCGTCAGGCCCTAGTTGTACGGTCAGTCTTGCTTTGCAATGCCATTATTCACTTACAAGGTCCCCTGTCGATATTCAAAGCGGACCGGCCGGCGCGCCAAAATTCGCGGTTGATTGTAGGCCCTACGCAGAAGCGTGTGGAGTTGGGAGTCGAGTACTCCTTCTTACTGTGCAAAGGCCAATTGCGACGAAGATGGTCGGGAACATCTTCCGTGTAGTACAGTGCGCCAATGAGGTTGAAAGCTCGTTGGCTTAGAATGGACTCGATGATCGCAATGGTGGGTAGGACGCGGATGAAGAAGTCTTCGTCCAAAGCCGTATTGGTGTCGTCTTTGTACTTGGAGAGAGGAACCCCGGGAATCTTCTCGTACATGATGTACTCCGTGCCAACCGGCGTGCGCTCCGCGTGAGACGACCAGGATTGAACCTCTGGCACAGGTATGCCAAGCTCGGTGCGGATGTAGTCCAATGTAGCAACCTCGCTAGCCGTGCAGAAATGCCTGGGCCCAGTGATGGGGAACGGGACCTTCACAATGTATTCTTTGCCATTGTCGAACTGCAGACAAAACACGCGATTGAAGGTACCTATGGCAGAATAAATTTGGGTGACTGCGGCAGGAAAGAGAGGAGCGGACCTTCGGATATCTTCTTCAGAGACGTGCATTGCTTCGCGTCAGCCGCTCGCGTCGTTATGTCGAGCAGTGCTTCGACGTTGAACGGTACGTGCCGAGCCGCAAGTTCTATGGTCAATACGTGAGAAATCGGACTGAGAATGAGCGCCAGACCCTACGTTTTTGCTCATTATACAGCCACCTATAGTGCGTTACTGAGAACAGTTCTCGTTCGTCTGCGTTCCCCAATGCCGTCAGCTCACAACAGCCACGTCGCCTACATGTACTAACCGTATTCTGCTGTGTGCACCGCACGAATAGCGTTTGCCACACAATATGAGGCTCGAGGTCGTGCCAGTCTCCGGACACAGCTGGAAACCTTCAACATTTGTTCAACATACGCGACGGTGGACAGTGGCAAGGAGCGTCGGAGAAAGCCGAACGCCATCAAACGGAGCCAAAATTTGGCCAAAGCTCAACAGTTCACGTTCATAGCACTCATGGCAAGCAAAAATGGGTTCTGCCATTACAAGTACCGCGAAGGTACGTTCAGTATGTTTCCACCATGCATGGGCCTTGTCCAGGGCTACATAAATACGTATCGTCTCTCTAGATCACCTACAGCTCGTCGTGCGGCTGCTCCGGCGTCGCCTGTATTGGCTCCTGCTGCCCCGGCGTCCCCTCTGGATCATGCTCGGGCTCGGGCGGCGCCTCAGCAGTCTTGCTAGGCTCCGGCGGCGCGCTCGCTTTCGTCTTCTTCGGCTTCGGCGCCTTCCGCTTCCATAGCTTCTGCAGGTGCTGCTCAAGCACCTTGGCGCGCGCACGCATCTCCGCGGTCTCGATGACGGGGTCCTGGTTCGGCGGGACGGACTTTTGCTTCTCGACCCACTCCGCAAGCCACTTCTCGTGGTCCTTGAGCGTCTTCTCGAGGTCGGCAAGCTCCTCGCGGGTCCACTTGGAGGGCACGCCGGCCTCCTCTTCGGCGGTGAGGTTCTGCTTCGCCTCGGTGAGGAAGAGGCGCGTGGACCAGTTCCACATCTGGCTGTTGTTGAGCGCCTGCGGGAAGGCCTCGATCTCCTGGTAGCGGTGAATGATGGGCTTCTCGAGGACCCTAAGACAGAAGTCAGCGGGGTGTGAAATATGGTATGGAAGGTAACGTACTCAAGGATGCTACGCTGATCCAAGAACTGCGACGTCTCGGCGACGTCGCTGTACTCGTGCAGCCATTCGAAGGCCTTATCGAGCTGCTCCTGCAGGGCCAGGCGTTCCCGGGCCTGCGAGCACTTCATGAAGGGCGTCTCGTCGTTATCTTCGTCAAGCAAATCGCGGAGGCGGTAGAGGTAGGACTCGAACGAGTTGCGAGCTTCTTCGCGCCTGTTCTTGGCAGCCTCTTCCGTGTCAATCATCCGCAATCTATGAACAGGTCAGCCTACGAGCTCGACCGCAAAGGGCTCGTAAGCCTACCTTGATCGTGCCTTCTTCTTTTCGTCCACCGACATCGGCGCATGCACGGGGAACTTCGTCGTGATGTTGAGCGATATCGTCTCTTGCAGCGTCGCACCAGTCGCGGTCGCACTCGGGGACGCAGACGCATCCGTTGCGGTCTCGCCTTCGCCCTCAGTCGATGCTTCCTCCGAAGACGAGCCCGAACCTGCGCCAAAGAGGTTTTTCAATTTCCCTTCCGACGCCGCGTTCATCAACATGGAAGGTGGAGGATTGGGGTAGTGACTTACCTGTGAGGCTGTCGTCCTTGACCTCGCCGTAGGCGATGGCGTCCTTGACAGCGATGAAGCCAGAGTCGGAGAGCGTGACGGTGGCCTTGACGACTGGGTCGACCGCGCCGCGCTCGGTGAGGTTCGCGATGGCGGACTGGACGCCGGTAAGCTCGGCCTCGAGCATGCGAGTAGTGAAGCCACTGATAGGGTAGTTGAATAAGTGGTTCTATAGGATCGGTGGGAAGAAACTCACGGTGCGACCTGGTTCTTGTAGTCCAAGAAGATGTTGAAGTCCTCCTTCCGCTTGAACGTCATCGTCTTCTTCGAGCCCAACTTCGAGCCAGCAGGGTACACGACCGTGGTGATCGTCCGCGGCTTCGCGTTCGCCGCGGTGGCAGCCGCGAAGTACGTGGCCTGCACGTCGTGCACGTTGATGTCCGAGATTTTGATGTTCTTTGTCTTGAACTGGCGACTGAGGCTCGCACCGTAAAGAGCTGCGCCCAAGACCGCGGACTCGTCGGCGTTGACGTTGTAGGCGAGCTTGTCCCTGAGGGTAGGCTTAGCGGGTTATAAGGGGGTAGGCTGAGTGCTACGAACTCGCCAACTGCTGCTTTGACAGCAGCTTGGATCATAGGGGTGCGCATGCTACCGCCCGTCATGATTACGGAGGTGATGTCGTCCTATCATAACATGAGCGTCAGAGAGACATGAGAAGGGGGTTGCACACACCAGAGTAAGGCCGGCATTCTTAATGGCATCCAGAATAGGTTGTGCGAATTTGGACTTCAAATCTGTGCACTTAGCCTCGAAAGTTGCCCGTGTAATCTTAGTCTTGAAGTCGACATCGCCAATAACACTCTCGACTGAAGAAAATGCTTCGGTGTTGGCACTCAAAATGCCCTTCACTCGACCAGCCTCTTTCCACAGACGAGCCATCCCGCGCGCGTTTGAGCGTATATCTTGTCGGTGCTTGGCTGTGAATGCCTCGATGAGTAGCTCGCGCAGGCGCCTGTCCAGCTCTGTGCCGCCGACAGTTCTGTCGTAGCCAACACCTGTGACGGTGATTTGTGTAGCGTCGTTCACCGTCTCGAACCGCGCCACGGTCGCACGGATGGAGGACGCGCCTGCATCGAAGATGACGTGGTTCTCGGGCTTGGGGAAGGAGCGCGTCATGGCGTAGTTGACGGCGACTGCGGTGCCGTCGTGGATGAGGGCCAGCGTGCGCAGACCGGAGATCTCGATCGCATCCACGACTGCGTCGCGCTCGAACTGGGTGTAGTATGGCGGGACGGTGACAATGACGTCCGTGACGGGCTCGCCCGCGACGCCCTCGGCCAGGTGCTTCACGTAGGCGAACTCCATCGCGATGAGCTCCTCGACCGACCATTCCGTGCC
>JAMQCK010000233.1:0-35195 GCA_024196135.1 Pleurotus ostreatus/Saccharomyces cerevisiae fusant | reverse complement strand
CGACCGGGTGCTGCGCATTCAGCCCGCGCGCCTTCGCCTCCTCGCCGACCTTGAACTCGCGCCCGTCCGTGTTGAGCTTCCAGACCTCGGGGATGCTATCGCGCAGGCGGGCGAATTCGAGTTGGACCTGGGGTGGGTGGCGT
Source organism: Pleurotus ostreatus/Saccharomyces cerevisiae fusant (assembly GCA_024196135.1). NCBI lineage: Eukaryota > Fungi > Pleurotus ostreatus/Saccharomyces cerevisiae fusant. The sequence continues at coordinate 35,052 of JAMQCK010000233.1, read as the reverse complement.
GAGCGACTTGTCGGGAGGGAAGGAGAAGGGATGATTGGAGGGAAGGGGTGGTGGTAAAGGACAGAGAGGAAGGACAGAGGGGTGAATATATGCGTGAGGAGGAGTGAGGAGGGAAGGGCGGATGAGACGTGGGGGAAGGGACGAAGGGGAGAAAGTCAACGTACCGTCGTGAAGTTCAATTCCGGGAGATCAGGCAGGACGCCGTACTCGTCCAGGAAGAGCTGGAAAGACGCCTGCATTTCTTCGATGTGGGACTCGGTGACGAACATGGAGGCAATGCCGATGCCGACGAGGCTGGGTGGAAGGGAGGGTCAGCATACATTCTAGAGATAGTGGGCTGGAGTACATACATGCCGAAGGGAAACCATACGCGCTTCGTCTGGTACCAGGGCCGGGGGCCGTGCTACAGAAAGGTAAGTCAGACTCTCTTTCTCGGGATGCGCTTGCCTATGCGGCTACACACCTTCTGATTGTGATGATGCTTCAGCGAGCGAACCTCGTGCTTGAGCTTCTTGTACTTCGGATCGTCTGCATCTTCGGAGGGCGAGGGATCTGAGATGTCCGGGGAGAGGTTCGGGTCTGGTACGTCCAGATGCGTAGGTGCAGGGGATGGGGAAGCAGGATCGTGGACCGCGGATGAAGTCGCGTCCGTGTCGTCGTGCGCCTTCGAGCGGCCAGCGCGCTTCTTGAGCGTCATGAATCGGGGTGACGCGGATTTGGGTGACGCAAGGGGGAGAAAGCGGGGGACGCGCACACGCCGACGATGGTGGTACGAGACAAGGAGCGCAAGCCCAGAATGCGCGCGCCTGTGGGTCGAATAACACGAGCAATCGGACCGTGGACGCGACCGTTCTGACGCGATCGTGCAGTGACGTGGGTCGCACTCGCGCACGCGTGACAGGCGCGTCCGTCTTCCTCTCGTCCTCGGCGCCGGCTACCCGATCGTCCTCCCCCCTCTTCGCCCCCCCCTGCGATACCCGACACCCGTCCCCTACCCCCTCGGCGTCACCCCCCTCGCGTCACCCTCACCCACCATGCTCCGCGCCGACGAGGAAGCCCTCCAGTACCTCTCCGCCTTCTCCCTCCTCATCGTCCAAAAGGCTACCTCCCGCCCCGCCCCCCACCACGCCGATCAGTTCATCCTCGATGGCCTCGACCTCGCGCGCCTGTCCGACACCTATCGTCCCCGGCTCGACGCGCGCGATGACCGGCCGCGCGCGCTCTACCGCACCTCCCTCCGTCTCCTTCACAAGATCGAGAAGGTTGCTATGCGCATCATGCTACGTGCCATGGGCGCGCCGGTGGATGCGATCTTCGCGCTGGAAGCTATGGAGGAAGGAAGGCCACTGGATGCGAGGGACTTTATGGCGCTCGCGGCCCTCTTGCGGGACCCAGTTGGGGAGCTGGAATTCAGGGGCATACGTTGGACGGATAATCGCAGCCGGTGGACGTGGGACGCGTATGACTTCGACGCGCCGCCGGACATGTATGACGAGTCGATGTTCGTGGGTGCGCTGGCGCTCCAATATGCGGAGGTTGTTAAGCAAAGGGAGCTGGATTTGGAGGAGGAAGAGGAAGAGGAAGAGAGCAGTGAAGAGGAAGACGATGAGGTGGAGGACGACGACGACGACGAAGATAGCGACGAAGACGAGGACATGTCTGACGACGAGGAAGAGGACGAAGAGGAAGATGAAGACATGTCCGCCTCAGACGATGGCGAGATGTCCGACTGAGCGTTCCCCGACTAGCTCTCATTTATGATACTCTGACAATTGTCCTACTAATGGCCCTACACTTCCTATTACTAATGCACCGATCCCTACTTCAAACAGACAGATGTGCCGCCTACATCTTGTTCTCGTCTACACTTCCCACAACTACGCATATACTAGCTCTTACCATCCAGTTCCTCGCTTGCTTATACGCACAAGACATCCCAATCAGGGACTGTGTATGCTGGAAATCATACGAAGCTAGGGCACAAGAGCTCAGGGTTGCCAATCATATGCATTGCTTGGACTCTGATGCTAATACAGTGGACGGAGCTTACGGTATATGGAAGGATGCGGGAGTGCAGCAGAGGAGCTGGATATCGATGAGGGAAGAGCGGACGACGAAGGAGAGAGGGAGAGGGATGGGAAAGTGAGAAGAACAATGACGACGCGAAGGGGGTGAAGGGGGAAGTAGAGAAAGGACAGGCGCGAGTAGAGGAAGGACAGGCGCAAGGAAGAGGGAGAGGTACGGATGGGAGAGGTAGAGACTGGACGAGGAGGTAGGGGAGAACACGCATCGAATGCATCCACCAACCGGACCTGGGAGTAAAGTCAGCATACAAGTCAGCAACTAGGTTGCGAGCGAAGGACGATCAGGAGTGTCAAGTTCTGGAGCACGCCCTCATGACGAGGTATACTCCCTGAAGAAATTCACGTAGAATTGCATCATGGAAGGGGAGGAGGGAGAGAGGACGTAGGGATGCTCACCTGCAAGAAACGCGTCGTCGATCGCAGACGTTGAAGCTGATCGTGGGTAGACCAAGAAGTCCACCGCAAGGGGGAAAGTGAGCGAAGCCAACGATCAAAAGATCGGCATGAAGGGGAGGTAAAAATTAGGAACTGCCGGCCGCGAGTGAGCCCCATTGAGTTGAAGGCGCGCAAACGCCAACCATCCAGCCAACGAACGCGCGCCAACAATCGCATAACTATGTCTATGAGCAACAGATGCCTCCCCATCGACACCCGCGCCCGAGCGCGCGCGTGCTCGTATCTTCGCTCGCGCGCGCCGTCGCCGAGCGCGGATGCGTCAGGGGGGCGGGCAAAGTGGCTGGCGGGAGCGTCAAGGACGCAGAGTTCGCCAGCCGCCCCCACCGCGACCGCCGTGCCTAAGGGCAGCCGCTTTCCGCATGCGCGGTGGGTGCACGCTCTGCCTTGTCTCCGGGGACTTTCCCCACAGCGGAGGGGGGAGGACCAGCGAGCAGTCCTCCTGTACGTGAGCTGCGACAGCGATTCTGCGACCGGCAGGATGAGTTTGGGAGCAAGCCCACAAATTTTTGGGTTTTGTGCTGGGGGGATCCGGAAGGTGCCGGCCGGTGAGCGCGGTCCGATGCTCCACGTGAGAAATGTGACATTGGGGCGGCGCCGTGACGCGTGGCCTGGGCACTCGTCCCGGTCCCCAGCCTTATCACCCACCGTCATGACATCGACCGCGGCGTCGCCGGAGTCGCAGAAGAAGCAGCGCAAGCCGCCGCTCTCCTCCTTCCCCACCGTCAAGATCTTCACTCCCCCCTCAGGTGCGCCCCGTGCTGAGTAACGTGCGCCGGCAGGCTCTGACGCAGCCCTCCCCCACCCCCCGCAGGCCTCCACTCGCGCAAGATCGACGAGTGGTGCCTCACGCTCTGCACGCAGAGCACGTTCAACCGGCACCAGGGCCGCCTGCCCGAGTGCCACTCGGTGTGCCTCCGCCGCGTGTTCCCCCTCGAAGTGCGCCGCCTGATGGCGCTGCACCAGTCGCGCAACCCGGGCGCAGGCGCGGGGGCGCTGCCGCCGCTGCCCCCCGAGGGCCAGCCGGAGCGCGTGCCGTGGCAGCTCGGCGGGAAGCGCGGGAAGGCGGAGAGCGACGCGATGGACGGGGACTACGACGAGGACGACCCGCCGACGGGCATCCCGGGCCGCGTGCTCGAGCCGCCGCGGACGTGGAAGGAGGGGTGGTATTTGTGGTCGATGGGCAGCTTGTCTGCGTTCTGGAACCACACGCACCAGATGGCGACCACGCTGGAGAATGTCGACCAGAACGGGAAGGTGAAGCGGCCCCCGCGCCGCCAGCCAGCCCGCCTGGTTGAGATCGACCATGAGTTCGATAATCACACGTACGTGGGCTTGCTGGGTACTTGTGCTTGTACTTACTAAAGCTATAGGGAGGAGAATCTTCTGATCCCCATCCCACCGGATACTCCCCCGATTATCGAGCCCGTCAAGAAGTTCCTCAAGCCCAGTGGTCTCGTCCTCAACCTTTTCTATGACAGCGTCGTCGAGGGGCACCAGCGCGAGTTCTTCGGCCGCGTCTGGGAGAAGGCACAGACGGACGAGCCCTGGAAACTCGCGTACAACTCCGTCAAACGCTTCTACGAGAGGTGGAAGCAGAACGCGCGCTCGGGTGATGATGACGAGGAGGAGAAGAGGAGATAGTCGACAGCATTCCACGACATTTTGTTGACATCCTTCTACGACATCCTGTTAGCAGTCCTCTACACACGTCATCGTCGCTATCTTCCTACTCACCTTTCCACCCACCTACTCACAGCCGTAGTCAGTCCTTCCCGATAGACTTCGCTGTCGCTATTACCCCTTCATCTCCCACTTCTAACGCACATAATCAACATGCTTGTAGCCTTTATGACGCCGCTCATTGAATGTAATGTTAGTAATTTAGACGGACGGTGCTCTAATGGACGCGAGTCAAGAAGCTGCTAGCTATAGGACTGTCGCTGTCTCGTCGAGCTCTTGAATTTCGGTGTCAATAGGGATTGCAGCGAAAGGGCTAGCATGCCGCAGGCACTTGACTTCAACCAGGGTTCGGGACAGATCCACAATGCTACGTTTGTTGAATGGTCTTCGATGCCCCAAGCGCTCTCGCAGCGTCCAACGATGCGTTCTTAATCAAGTCCGACGTCGACTTCGCGCACGAAAGGCCTTAATCCTCCAGCACAATGGCAGTTGGAAACGGCGAAATGAAGGTGTAAAATAAATTCATTGATCTGGGAATGGCCAGGACGAACTAGAAACAGCGGTGATACACAACTCATCAGATGAGTTGAACCGTATAAAAAAGGAAAACAAGGTAGGAGTAATGCGTTGTGAGCCGTTAGTAGACCGAGTGAAAACCGAACCAAAGAAAAGGAAGAAAACACTGCTGTCGGGAACCAGGGCGCGGCGCGACGTCGTAAACTCCCGAGGGTAGAGTTTTCGCAGGGGATGGCGGGGTGTCCTCGGCGCCAAATGACATCAACGTACGGCCCCGTCACGTCGAGCTGGTCGATGATCATGACAAAGAGGTGTCGCTCGATCGCGCGACGCCCATGTCAATGACCAGCAGCCGCTTGTCAATGGGCTGCTTTTTTGGTGAGGCGTGCAGCGTGAACGCGCCTCTTAATAGATCCTCGTTTGTCCAGCCTAGCACCAAACCTCCGACCACTGGCCGTCGCCCAGCAGGTCCCGCTGCCACGAAGAGGAATCGAAGTAGGGGCTGAACTCGTTGACGTCCATAAAGCGGTCGACCTTGGCCTCGAACTCCTCATCGCGGGGGTCAGTGACGAGCATGAGGATGTCATCGATGGTAACGTCTTCGTCGTCCGTGGTGAAACAGCTATCGTCCGCGGGAGCAGGAGTGTTGGAGGTGGTGAGGCCAGGGTTGGGAGAGGACGCGCCGCTGGACATGGGCGTTGTCGCCTTCGAGCCAGAGTGGAAGACATTTTCGGAGTAGTCAGCGCTGCAGAATTTCTCCCAGCCAGGGCATTCGCCGCGGGCGAAAGATATGTCGCTGCTGGCGTTCTCCGCTTCGTCGACCTCGGCCAACAAGTCAACCAGCCAGCAATCGGGAGAGCGGAGCTGGAGTCGAATTAGCGAAGTTTGGCTAAGAATATTGTAAGTGCCCTCACCTTGCTGAACGGCTGCTCGTCGTCGTCCTCAATGATCAACTGATTTCCAAAGCCTTCACCAGTGCGAATGCGAATGCAATCGAGGGCTCCTCGCTAGGCATGCGTCAGTCAGTTGCACTGTGTAAGTCGCGAGGCATGCTGGTATACCTGCAGCTTCTCCAGGGCACGTTTCTTACGCAGAGCATGCAATTTCTCCTGGACCCTCTGGCCGAAAGAGTGATTTTGGACGATGCGGGGTCGAGTAGGGCGGGCTTTGTGTTCTGCGTTCTCTGGTGCATGGTACGAGGGAGGCTTTGGTAGCTAGCAAGCGATATAGTCAACTCAATATTGATCAACGACGTCCGCGCCACAAACGCACCTGGGATGGCGATGGAGCCCTCGCATACTCAGAAAGACCCTTCTAAATATTGCCTTCGTTAGATAACTCGGTCTGCAGTGTCGCCACCTTTACTGCGTGAACACCGTGAATTTTGGGTTGATCCACAGTCTGCCCTTCGTTGGTCGTGTGCGCTCCTGTCATCATCTCAAGCGCGGGGACCTGGAGTAAGCTTTGTCAGCGAGATCTCAACAGGCAGCGGGCGGGAAAATGCACACCTCGTGGGCAGGCGGGGTGACCTCGAAGCTGGAGCGTTGGAGGGGGGGACGACGGGCGTCGCAATCTGCGACGGAGGAACGACCTGCATTGCGTCCGTTAAAGTCAGTGACTGCTGCAGGGGGTGTGCAAGCGAGCGTACCAGACAGGTATCCATTTTCGAATTCGAAAGCGGACGTCGTCGCATTGAACAGTGCGTCGAAGGGCGAGGCGATGGCGGGGGCTGAATCGTCGCCGTTCAGGCCCATCGACGCGCTTTGCGTACCATCCTCGCTGTCCGAGCGCGGCGGAGGTCCACCAGCTCCTGTCTCCTTGTTCTCTTCGAGAAAAACTTGACCCCGCCACTCGATGACCCTCTCTTGTAACTCCTCCGTCTCCCCAGGGTATATCGTGTCCCCATGAATGGAGGAGCCCTCGCTGTCGTAGCTAAACATCGAGGCGGTGTCGGAGAACATTGTTCGAAGCTTTGTCCGGTGTTGTATGCGCGCAAGAGTGAGACTAGGTGGAGGCGACAAGTGGCAAGTGGCGACAAGGTCCAAGTGCTAGGCACGTGTGATTTGTGGCAAGGAGTGTGTCACGGTTGACAGTGACACGTGTCACACTCTATTGTTCGACGAGGAACTCGATTTGCCAGTCCCTGGCAGGTCGTCAGGCCTTGAATACGATGAATAGTGTCGAGAAGAGCCACCAGAGGATATGAGGGGGCTTCATTCGCGGCAATGCTCTCTAGGTACAAAGACAAACGAACATGCTCATTGCGATGCATCAGTAAGTGCACCCAGCTCAAGAAGCCTACGACGCACTCACTATGTTCATGGGTATATGTCCCAGAGATCTTGTGTGGTCCGGGGGTGCGCGTCCGTATTGTATACGCTTGAAAGCGACAAGTGAATTGAAGAGAGTTGGGTATCAACTGGCAGGGAAAACGGTGGCGCGAAGGGGGGGAGGCCTTGACAGGATGGGGGTAATCATGTAGGCGAATGATGATTGTATGGGATCTTGGGATAAGGTCGTTGTGCAACGACTCGAGCATATACCTGTGGTTGTGTTTGATCCCGGAGCACCCATGCAGTAGAGTGGACATACCTCTTCCCCTCCTCGCTCTTCGCTACTTCATACCCGAGTTCCGCCTCAGGTCCTTCGCCAGGCGCACGCGAAGACGGTATTCACCTAGCAAGCCCGAGAAGTCATGCATATGCGATGTGCGTCGTCACTCTCCTCGCCTTTCAACGTATACGCCCCCTATAGCGATACCAGGTGCCGACACATTATGCCATGCCTCTCGCTGTCCTACTCGCATTGCATGCACCGCAGGAGTGTTTCCGCTATCCGAGGCCTGCCAGCTTCGCTGCAGGATAGTGAACAATCTCGGTATGCGTCCCAGCGACGTGACGCATGCAGCCAGTCGTCTCACCCAAAGCTCGAGCAGGGATAAACAAGTTCTTGAAAGAGTTTTTATAGCGAGGACGAGCAAGGGAACCATGGACGGGCTTCACAGACGATGTAGTCCATGGCAGACATGGCGCAAGTTCAGACTTGGCAGGAAGTACGGGCATAGCGGAAACCGGGCCGCGCTGCGCGCCACAACCAGTGACGGCAGATACGCCATGTCAGAAAGTTTACACCTTGCTGGTCGAGGAGAATCGTCCTACTTACGCTTTTGGCTAGTCTACATGGTACGAAGGCATCGACAAAATATGAATGGGTATGGTACAAGTGCAGAGTGTATACAGATGCTATGGAATGCTGAAGGTGAAGCACATGAAAGCGAGACGTAGTGAACATGAACCAGTATCCGTCGGAGCAAATATAGTAGCGATGCTTGGATATAGCGGAATGACCGGACTCAATGGACTATCTGAAGGAATTCAGTGAAGATTCTGCAGCTTCATCCACTCCTTATCGTTGGCGTTAAAGTCGATGCCCTTCTGCCTCCACCAGGCGCGCGCCTTCTCGCCTCCACCGATAGCGTCCTCGAGCGCTTCCTCGATATCGCACATCCGATACTGGATGGGCAGCCCGGACTTGTCCCACCACTCGAGGACCTCGGGGCGGTTGTAGCGCGTCGCGCCCCACAGCACTTCCTGGTCGTACGCGAGCTGCAGCCCGCTCTGCAGCCACCACTCGAGCACCTCGACGCGGCCGTGGCAGGAGGCGTGGTGCAGCGCGTGCTTGTCGTACTTAAACTCAATCTGCGACGTCGCCCACCACTCGAGCACCTCGACGTGCCCCGCAGTGCTCGCCATGTCCATCACGCGGCCGACCTTGAGGGGCACGCCGTGCGCCTTGCTGCGCTCCTTCCACCACTCGAGCACGGCGATCTGGTTTTTCGCGCTCGCGTACTCGAGCGCAGCCTCCGTGTACTCGACGGGGTGGCCGTACACGTCGAACCACCAGTCGAGCGAGGCGACCTGCCCGTTGCGCGACGCGCCGTCGATCGCCTCAGCGACCGCATCCACGGACGGGGGCGGGATCATGTCCGAGTGCTGCTCGAAGCCGTGCTTCCACCAGCTCAGCACCGACGTGCGCCCGTGGCGCGAGGCCTTGATGGGTATAACGTTCCCCGCGAAGAGCGCGGTGAACAGCCGGCGATGCTGCGTGAGGAGGTACTCGAGCACGTTTACGTAGCCGAAGCGCACGGCGGCGATGGCACCGAGTTTCGTAGGCGGGTTCTGGGCGGGGTCCATGGCGTGTATGAGCTGCACGTTGCCAGTGAGAACGGCCTCGTCCATGCACGAGGCGCGGGTCCAGTCGGAGGGGCGGGGGAGGAGGGAGGGGATGCCGAGGGCGCGGGCGAGCTCCCAGTCACCGACGCGGTCGATAATGTCGACCAGGATCTCCACGGGGAGATCTGGTGTAGTGCGGGGCTTGAATGGACAGGGATCGATCGAGGGGGATGCTGGGAGTGTCTGGGTCGAGTTGAGGAAGTGGTAGGTGTGGGAGTCATGATTGGCGAGGCGCGATGCGAGCTCGTCGTCCGTGCCCGCCGTGTGCAGATTTCGGACTTTAAGGAAGAGGACGAGCTCGTCGCGGGAAAGCTTCTTGTACGCATTGCGAATTACGGTCAGTGGATTGATGCTCGTCTGCAGGGGCGTCAGCAGAAGCAGGAGAAACCAAGATGAGCACGCACGGCCATGGATTGCGGAACGTCGCAGACAATGACGGTCACAGACAAGGTAAACTCTGTAGATCGCGGCCAATGCCATGAGCCGAGTTGAAGAATCCCCACGCCGACCGCACATGGCGTCTGGAGCTTACCTTGTTCCGTTCGGCAAACCCTCGGCGCTTGAGCTTCCCTCGAACGGAATCCCGATGCAAGCTTCGATATGCGCCTGGGATAGGTCAAAGGGGACTAAGTACGTAGCGGGAACTGATTGAGAGAATCGAAGGTGGACTGGCAAGAAATGGTTGACGACAAGGCAGGATCGTGGGCGGCGCGAAGCCACGTGAAGGCACCACGTGGGTTTCACCCACAATCACCCACAGGGATAATATCGAAAAGGCCAAATCGAACGGTGCGAAGCCTAGAAAGGACCTCTAGGTGAGGCATAAGTCTCGAGGAAACACTGTACTGATTATTTCCAGTATGAGGAAGTCAAAGTCCCCCTGCGACTCGTCGGACCGAAGAGAAATGGGCAATGCTGGTGACGAGTCTGCAGTCGCATGGCAATGGCCTATCTGCGCGCAGTTCAGCAGCCAAATATAGAGAAGGGAGTGTGAGGGAGCAATGATTGGAAGTAAGGTGTTCAGGACGTTGGGAAGCATACGCACATCGAGTAAATACTCACGTCTGGTGCGCGCTGCTTCAATTTGACTTGCGTGCCGACTCGTTTAGGGTAGATATATATTGGCGCACAATGGAGTATGGTCGTATAGATGAGCCGTGAAGTGTCCATTGTCTTTCAGAGCAATGTGGCAGGGCCAGTTCAGTGGTGGCACGGTATTGATGGCAGGTAGCGATAGGCCTTGAGCAAGCGATTAGACTGAACCAACATGAGTGTTGCCATAGATTGGCGGGAGGGTACGTCCATAGTCTTGCTTCCCCGCTTCAAGCCTTGCCTTAGGAGAGGGAGGTATACGCACAGGTCGGAAATCTACTCGTAGGGGCGCTCTGAAGTGATGGAGGCATCGAGTCGTTCCCTTGTCTTTATTTTCGAAGTGAGATGATATCTGTGAGAGTCTGGGACAAGATGAGGGTAAGAGCGAAGGAGGAGCGCGCGTCGACGCGGCGGCGCCGGTACGCTTCCTGCTCGCGTGATCGTGACAACTTCGGAGCGTGCCGAGTTGAACCCCGGCTGTTTCCGTACTTCCTGCCAGGCTGACGCAGGTTCGTCGCCCTCCAGCGGTGGCGTCCCATCCAGGAGGAACTCCAGCTTCATCTGCGCAAGTCTATCCCCGTCCATGCAACGGCCAACGAGCTCTTCCGCGCCCGTGCTACATTTCCGTCTGGCATCGCTCAAGTCCGGACGAACGCCCTTCCGTCCCTGAACGCATACGAGCTCTCTAGACGATCTCGCAGCCCCTCGAGTGCTGGTTTTCCCCGGGGCCGTGAGAAAGAACATCGAAGAATAGGTCGTCCCTGCGATGAAGGTCAAAAAGCGTGTTCGACGCGTGCATCTCAGCCAAGACATTCAACAGCGCAAACGGGCAAGATGGAGGGCGGATATGGACCCATTTGCCTACGGTATCTTCGTTGCCTCATCGCCGAGCGACATTAAGAGGGGCAGCTCGGATGGAAGGGGTCGGAAAGCACTGGGAGGCACGGGCGCGCAGGTGCGTTACCATGTTTCCATCGCGAGTCCATAAACTCAATATGCATCTTCAGTATCTTCGTAGACCATCTTGCAAGAGCAACAGCTGTATCCGTACCATTACCACGTCAATGTCAATACGCCTTTCCTGCTCAGCCCCTGATCGACCGCAAAGGTGTCAATTGGGTGGCCAATTGTCGCATGAGTCGGCAGGCTTGATAACGAAGCAGGTCGCGAGCTGCAGTAACAAAGTGAAGGTGGCGCGGCTGCAGGAAAACTCTTGGTATATCCGATCTTGCGTGGTTGAGAGTATTGCTAACGAACAGCGAAGATCAGGCGTACTGCCTGCTCCAAGGGTTCGAGTGACATTGTCGCCAGCCCAGCAGTTGGTTTTTGGCGACGACACATCCCATTCGCGCTGGTTCTTGACTGGGCTCAGTTATATCTTGCAGACATGGCCAGACGATCCTTCGACACCATACTCGGGCCGCACGCGCTCCAGGAACAGCAAGACAGAGATCGCTGCACATCATCGCGACGGCACTGGCCTTGCCTCCAGCGGATAGCTTCGTTATCTGTCTCCAGGCCTTCGTATCTGGCGTTCAAGAGATGGTCCTCAAGAATCGAAGAACGCAAGGTACGCGGTCGGACGCCTGAGATCTTGCACGCGCTAATTATTCGCAGCATGATGCGCTGATTGCTCGCTAGAAGGCAGAGGAAACCGGAGATACAAGTCGAAGAGCCTTTGAGCTTGATATTCCGGGCGGAGCGACGCAGTTGTTCCTTCGTGGACGGCACGCAGGTCACATCGGCAAAGCGCAGTTGACCGGCGTAGAGCAAGATTTGTGGCCCGTGTGCCGAGGGCCCCAGAAGGCATCGAGAGCCGTTGTGCACTCCATAGGCGCCCGTTATGAACTCTCAGAGGGGATCCAGCACAGCAGAGGCCTGAAAGGTAAAGCTTTGACGGTTACCACTCTTTGACGAAACGGGATCTAACTCTGCTGACAGGTATCTTCCCCCGGAATCACCGTCGTACCCATCAAGAGAGACATGCGCACCTCAATCAAGTATTCTCGACGCCGCAAATGCGTGGAACAGTGCGGAAGGCCATGGTCGAATGCAAGAACAATGGGCGCGGGCCAAAGCGTGACGTGACTGCCTCACGTGATGGACGCCACTCCAGATCTGGCCACCCACGCTCTGACCTTCGCCACTCCCCACTTGTCAACTGCCACTGACAATCGTCTTCTGTCTCTCAAGACAAAGCTCACACAAGCAACTTTATCAAGATGTCTTCGTACAACAAGATCAACAGGAACACCGTGCACAATGCCGGTCACCCCGGTCAAGCCACTCACAAAGCCACCGACAAGGCGCGGCGGATGGTGGTCGTCGGAGGCAGACTCGGCGCTGGGTTTGCTTCCAGCGGATGCATTCTCCCTCCCAACGCGTCTCTGCACGGTGGGGACGCGCAGAACGCGCAGGGAACGGGTGCGATCGACGAGCAAGGCGCATCGCGCCCCACGTCGGCCACCTCGACCGTTACCCTCTTCGGCGACGAGAGCGTCGAGAGGATCCTGAAGGAGGCTTTCCATAAAGGTGTGTTTCCTAGCAATCCACTTTACTGCACATTCTGACGATCATACGAAGGGAAATACCAGCAGAAGCCCACTCCCAAGCAGAGGCGCCCCGCCGCGAAGACCACCACCATCGCCGACAACCATCGCTTCCGCTACTCCAAGTACACCAAGGCTCCGAAGGCCTCTGATGTACGCTAGCATTCCTACCCTACCTTGCGCTGAGCCTGCTTTCTGACGCGCTCCCTACGCTACAGGTTCCCCCGCTCGAGGAGATGATCAGGGCCCACGTGACCGATAAGAACGTGACCGCCTCAAGGCAGGCTGAGCTCGTGGCCGACAACGCAGCCAAGGATTTCGCGTTCCTCGCGAGCAAGGCGCGCCAGGGACGTGGTCAGCAGTCGGGCGAGGACAAGGAAGGACTGTCGTCGCTGCAGGTGCGTTCGTGGCGCATGCGGTCTGGGCGTGTGTGCTGATGATGACCGATAGTCGCTCCTTCGCGAGCTTCAGAAAGGCCCTGTTGACCAGGATCAGTCGAAGGCTAGTTCCCAGCGTCGCATGGGGGTGTCTCCCTCCCAAAGTGTGCGTGCCCAGATGCCGATGGGCGTCGCGAATGAGCGCGCTCTCGTTCCCTTTAAGGTGTGTTGTCTTCGTGGCTAATGCAATAAAACTCTAACGCACATGCAGTTTCCTTCTCCCCGTAACCACACTGACGAGCCTGCCAACGCCGTTGGGTTTATGGAGCAGGCTGCATTGGACGCCTCGCCGTCCCCGCTCGAGGTATGTCTCAGTTCTGCATACATTGTTACACGACGTGCTTACGTGCATCTAGCTGCCCGCCTCCTACTACGAGTACGAGGCCGATGAAGCGTACAAGACGCGCGTGAACAAGGATGCGTACATGCATGCGCCATCGCCGTCTGAGGTAAGCATCAAACCTGTGAAGCATGCGCTACAATTTACTGACATATCTTGCAGCTCCCCGCCCCCACTGACTACGTCGCACAGGACGCACGTCGCGCATTCGAGGCTATGATGCCGCCGAGGTCCTATGACCTCCCCCGTTGCCCTCGGGCTCGCCAGCGGTTCGTGCTCTACTCTACGCTTCAGGCGCTCCCCGGCTCGCCCGAGTAGACGAGGGTCGCACAGCATGAAGCAAGAACCCGGGGAGGCGTGCGCACGCTTGATGCTTTTGCACGCCTCACCCGCACATTGTCACGGTCGTGTGCTGGTCATCGACAATGGAGTCGCGAGCGACTCTACATTGTTCCCACAACCACCATAAACCCCGCCATCCGCCATAACCACCACCATCGCCATCCGACGACACCTGGGTCTTAAAGCCTGCTACGCAGCACCCCATTGAAGGCTGAACGTCCGGCCCTGCTTCCCCGACAGCAGCGTTACGACTTCTCCTTCGACGTCGTTTGGTCAGTGCCTTGCAGGACACTTTTCCATACATCGTCCTTCCCCCCTCCCCTTTGCGTATACTTTACGCAGTGTACTATCATCGGCCCTCCGGGCCAACCCTTTTCAAGATCTACCTTTTATTTATTTTGTGACCTCGCGTTTTCGCTTGGTTGCTGTTCTACCTTCGGACGGTACTGCTTGCTTTGTTGCTTATTCACGTTCGCTGCAATGCGTACGCGCCGCCGACCCTTTGATTTCGGATATCGTTCGCGCTGAAGTAACGAATACTTTCTCTCGGACGCTTACGCCTTCCCCCCTCCATATTTCTTCTACTTCGGTTCTATCTTCTCGAGTACGTCGAATGGAAAATTTGGCACGCAAGTGTCGCTCAAACTGCAATGTTGGGACCTTGCAATTCTCTCCGTGAGCAGGACATGAGGGAAGGTACGTTAGTACACCCATTCAGGACGATTGTACGACTGGCATATGCACTTGAACTTGAAGCCCGCCAAATGATGGCCGGCATATCCCTGACGTGAACCAACAGCTCTCACGCAGCCAACGTCAATCAAGTAGTTTGGTTGATATTGTACGATTCAATTGCTGCCATATACGGCTTCTAGGGTAGACAACGAGATATAAGGGGAGGCCGAGATAGATAGATAGATAAATGTATGTACGAAGCAGTGACCAGATGCTGCACGACAGAGCCGCACAGATGCTGCATGGCACAGAGCCAGCGCGAAAGGCCACAGAACCAGCGGGACCAAGCCCGAAGCTTTGTACAGGAAGGAGAAAGGAAGAAGGCCAGATCTATCTACATATGCACGGCAAAAGAGGGAACGTACGCGGTACGTCGGAATGGACAGTATGGTCTTAGTCGAAGTTCCAGGACATCTGGAAGACGCCCTTGTCGAGGGACTCGAAGTTTTGGAAGAAGCTGGGCGAGAGGTCTAAGGGGAAGAGTCAGAAGAGAAAACATAAGGTGAGGGACGTGAGGTACTCACCGACGCTGCCCTCGGCGCACGAGGGGCATTCGTCGACGACAGTCGCCGTGCCAGTGGCGGTGGAGCCATCCTCCTTCGTGGCAGTCATGGTGATGGTCTGCGCATGTCAATCAGTGGACTTCGACAAAGGAAGTACAATAAGTTGCCCACCTTGCCGCAGTGCTCGCCGCCAGCGTAGGTTGCCGAGTCGAGCGCGACAACCCAGTCGGAATCTTGCGAGTACCAACCGCAGGCGCCTTCACCAACCTCGAAGTACGTGGCCTGCGCAAAGGGGAGGAGGAAGTCAGCAATGCGCGCTGATGCGACGCGTGCCGGGGTGGAGCTTACCTGGCCGGAGTGGTCGCCGCGCTTCGCCATCTCCGAGCCCGTCGCGGGGAGCGGGCTGCCGAGGGCGGGGGCAACAAGGGTGGCGAGGAGCGCCGAGAGTGCAAAGATGGCCGTGCGCGACATGGTGCTTGCGAGAGTAGAGTCGGTGGGTTGAGTGAGTGAGTGTTCGGTGAGGCGTATCAATATACAAGCGCGATACGCGAACAGTGAAAGACGGTATGTGAGATGAAAGGCCGGTGTCGGGCAAGGGCGAGCACAAGTGGGCGCGGCGGGGAAGGGAGGTGCAAAAAAGCAGACTGCGCTGCGTCCCGCAGAAGAAGGGCTTTTATACACGAGCGCGTTGACCGTGAATTGAAAAATGGAGTCCGTCGTCCGCGGCTATTCTGGGAACCGCCGGAGAGGGTGTCGCGCTGCGCGCGTCTGTAGGGCGACGTAATGGGGTCGGTATAGGCATCAGTCGTGGATATGTCATTGTGCTGCCCATAATCGGGCTCGAGCAGGCTCGAGGACGGGCCAAGGACAACGCTAAACACGGCCGGCGAGTTTACATACCACGGGCCGCTGCTTCTTCGCCGTGCAGCAGCTCGCCCAAACGCCTGCAGGCCGGTCGAAGCTGGCCGGCAGTAACGAGATGTGCGATTGGCGCAGTCGCAGCTCCGGCCCTCGAAAATTCGAACATCCGCGATCGGGGTGATTATATCACGGTCACGCCCCGTGTCATGACGAGCAGCGTATTCAAACCGCATTCGGATATTCGTGCCCACCGCCTGGACGAGGAGCGCGTTGACAGTCCTACTGCATCGGGAGCGCGTCATGCGTAGCATCCCCCTCAAAATGCAGCGCGGCAAGGTGGCACTGCGGAATATTCGGACTCTCGCCCTATGCTTTTGAGGGATATAATTCATATTATAGTGAGTAAAGCGCACATGAGTCCCCCATCCTCAAGTCCCCCGTCCAGCACAGTTCGATCTCCGTCCCGGGGTGACAGCATAATGACGAAGACCACTGAGCAGTAAGTGGGTAAGGACGCCTCCCTCCCCTTGCGCTATATCAAGATGGCCCCATTTACTCGCTCTCCGCAATGAGGGCAACGATCATGCTGCAGGCGGGGTTAATTATCGGGGTAGGGCTGCGGGGACGCAGTCACGTACCGGTAAAGATAGTAGAAGAAGGAGAGGAGGTAGAAGCCGAGCTTGAAGAAGCTCTCCTTCTTGTGTCCCGGCAACGTGCGGAAGATCTCCGTAGCGTCGTACATGTGGTTTTTGTTGCGTATCCTGAAGCGTGGATAAGCGCCCGAGGCTTAATATATCAGAGAAAGCACATACTTGTTCGCATTGTACGCTACTAGGGGCGCATTGAGGAGGAACGCGGTCCACTGGCCAGACAGGAGGAATAACGTCGAGAGGAATGCATGTGCTAGATTCTCGGGCAATACAAACTGGGGGAACGGCTCCGTGAGCTGCACGTGCGTCAAGTTGAAGTTCGGCGACATACCTGGTTGAGTTTGTTGCAGAGGTCTATTGGGTTGATGTAGTCACACTCCAGGTCGGAGAACATGATGATCTAGAGGCGGTGTGAGGGCAAGGCCAGGGATGACCGGGCGTGGGTTGCGACGTACGAAGAAGACCATGCAGAACAGCAGGCCTGCGGCCATCAGGACCGCGAACAAGAAAAGCCAGCCTGAAGGGAAGCCAGGGAAGTAGACGCGCGTGTTTGCAGATAGCGAGCGGAAGAGGCGACCATGGCGTTTTGGGACGGCAAAGTCGGGCGGTAGCAAAGCAATGAGGGTAAGGCTATATGAGCGACTTTTTCTGTGTGGTTGGGATGGAGCACGCACCAGCACCGCCCATCGTAAGATCGTCAGTTGAGGTTGAGGTAGATCGTACAGACGCGTAAAGTCGTGTTCTGAGCGGGAAAAAAGACTGGTTCCTGCGTCAGTTCTCGTTCTTCGGGCTCGTAGAGGACTCTGCGCACGCTCTTGGGCGCCTGAGAGCGGGGATCGGCGGAGGGGAAGGAGAGGAGCCACGGTGCGTGCTGACGTTCCTTGACGTTCCTGCGCAAAAGTAACGTACACGTGGAGGTCGTCACGTCACACTTCGATTACGAGCAGCGGCGCGCGCCAGTCGCGCTGCAATTCAGTCCGACTTGGGCCTTCACGGGCATCGAGCCTCGCGGGTGCAAGGCGCAGCTCGAGGCAACACCAAGTACACCATGCTTTTGGCAGCGGTCTCACACCAATCACACCGCCTCGCCCGTGGTCTGTGCAGCTCGAAGTCTTCTATCCGGACGGGGGTTTCAAGCGTGAATACAGCGGGTGTACAAGTAATATCGTGCGTATTCCAAGAAAGGGCGGGGCATGACTTCGCCCTGGTGTGCAGCGAGAGATGGGGAGATAGAGGGGAAAAGCATGCAGAGCAACAGTATAGATTACAGCCAGCGAACGAGCCTTCATATCTGGGGCGATGTCAGGAACGGCTGGTGCTGAGTTCACTACTGTAACGCACCATAGCCTAGAGAAAAGAGCATCATGCGGCCTTAATCAACGTCCATCCTCGCGCCGCCACCACGCTTGCCCCCACGGCCGCGCTTATTGCGACCTCCCCCTCTGCGCCCCTTGCCTCCTCGAGGGGCGTAATCCGCCGGGTCGGCACCTGGGGGCGCGGTCATAACAGAGGCCCGAGGGTCAGACTTCACAATCGAGTCCGAGCGCAGTTTTCTGGAGGGCATATGTTAGCACACGGTGAAAATGACCGCACTGCACACTCACGACTTCGACGAGTCCTCGCTGTCCATCAAGATATCCACGCTCCCCTCATCCCGGACAATCCCCAACCCATCCTTGCCGCCCAGCCGCGATATCAACTTCGTCCCCTGTAAGCTTTCGCCTGCCAGCTTTACCGACAGTGTCTTCCCGTCCGCCTGCTGGCCGTCAAACTTGCCAGCCGCCGATTTCGCCGCGCCCGCCTCTTTGAAGACGACCCGTATCCTGAGTTCCTCCCCGCGCGTCGACGCAATCCTTGCGCTCGCAATATCGCCGCACCGCGAGAAGATTGCCTTCACATCGTCCGGCGTCGTGCCCGCGACGAGGCCCGACACATCGACGACGTTCGCCTGCTTCGGCGGGGCCGCCGCGCCACGAATCGAGAGCCCGGGCCCCTGCGGCTGATGCACCGCGTCGCGGAGTGCGCGCTGCGCGATGGGGGGCAGGTTCGCCTTCTGCGGGAGCGCCGCGTCCGTAATGCGCGCCGCGAGCGAGTTGTGCTGGTCGTAGAGGTCGTGCGACCATTGGCCGTCGACGTTCCCCTTCGGCGTGTTGCGGCTGTTCGGCCGGGACTGGTGGTGGACCGGGCGCGTTAACGAGGAGTTCCTGCTTGCCTAACGGCGAGAAGTGTACGAACGTAGGGCGTCGTATTGCGCATGCTGTTGGCGGACTTGTTGCGGACGGGGCCAGCGGCGCCCGGCGCAGTGATGTTCATGCGCTCAAGTAAAGAGGCCATGCTGAACGAGAGGAAGGGGAGAGGTTGGTTTGGCGTGGGCGCTTACAGTCTGGAGAAGAAAGACAAGAGCACACGGAGCACAGCCACCGACGGCGCGGTCGAAATTACCGCTTTCGGATGTGGCGTCGCGCGCGCCTCGTTCCCTCTCACCATCGTGCACTTGCAAGCAATGGCCTTAATTCCAAGAGAAAGTCCGGATGTTTTGCAAGATCATACAAGTACACGAAGGGCTATAATGCCAGTCTACACGAAATGCAACACGTCGATCGGCGCGCCTACGGGTTGCGAAAGTCGTCAGCCAACTTGCCCATCGGCTACGCAAAGCCTACTCACCAATATGCGCCAAGAACGTCTGCATCTTCACTCTCTTGATGTCGTCTTGGAACTTGACGCCCTTTGTGTCGTCCTTGACGCTGATACTTAGGTCGAAATCCTCCAAGAGCTTGTCGAGGCTCTTGTCTGTTCGTCGCCCTCTCAGCAGTCCGTCACATAGCTCATCATGCCTAAACTCACCTTCAAACGCAAACAAAGACCTGAAGTCGAAGGGCCACATCCTGCTCTCGGTACCGTCCTTCTTCAGCACCGGCTTGAACGGGTCCGTATCATCCGGATGCAGCCGCGAGTTCTCCAGCCGCGCCTTCCTGCGTGCAATGTCAATATCGAGCTTCAGCTCGAACACGCCGCAAGTGAGCCACGCACGAGTTATCCAGCTCGACGTCGATCTTCTTCGCCATCGTCTGCGCCACCTCTTTCTGCTTGGCCAGGGGGACGGCGATGTAATCCCCAATGTTCCCGTCGACGGTTTTCTTCACCTGCTCCGCGACAAGCTCTTTCATGAATTCCTCCAGGCCTGGCCTGCATACCCACAATCATAAGCTATAATACTTTTCTCGCGTGCGTCACGCACAGCAAGTCCTTTTGCGCCCGGGCGGGGAGGTCCTCGTAGATCTGCGTCTTCAAGCCGCCAATGGCAGCCTGTCGGCTCGATCCCTCTCGTTCGTACTTCCCTTTGAGCCCTTCCAGATCATCCCAGACGCTTTGCTGTGCATCATCGGTTCAGATGCGTCGACGTCGTTAGCAAGGAGCACTCTCACCAACGTTGGTTCCGTGGCATTGCGCGTAGTGAAGTGTGCGGTGACCGTGTTTAGGGCTGCGACGCTGTACACGATCTCATCTGGTGCGCCTGTATGGATATTCGGAAAGTGCTCACGCCTGGTCTACTGCCCTCGACATGTCATCGCCTGCGAGGTCCTGCGACCCAGCCGTCGCTGCTGTGCTGCCAGGCCCGCGCTGGCTCGGATGTGGCGGAAATGGGCTGGGAGCAGTTGAGCCGGGGCGTGAAGTTGCCATCTCTTCTCGCAGGTATATTGTTGCGCTGGTATCCACCCGGGGCTGGTGATGAGAGCGCGAGACGAGGTGGAAGTTGAGGATGGACGGAGGGTGGTCTTCTAGCAAGCCACAGTCTACTAGGGCGCTCTATACCAGCAGACGCGCGGCGACCTCATGTATCGATGCGTCCTTGCCGTGCCTCATGGTAGGAAGCATAGAAGGTATAGACCGTCATGAGATCCGCTCTATCAGCGTTCTACTGATCCTTCTATTACAGACTTAGTACGAATGTGTTGCTTACTTCTTTATCAACCTCGTCATCGCGTCGACTCTCGCTCAACTCATCTGTCTCAACCCCTCATCTCTGGCACCAGGTCCCCTCCCGCGCCCTTCACTAGGAAGTCGCGGACGTTTGTCAGTGCGCGGACCTCCATGCGATGTTGGGAATCGCGCGTCTCCGTGCCCATGTGCGGAAGGAGGCACACATTGTGGAAGTCATTCCATATTGGGTTCACGTTGGGCTCGTCGGGGAAGACGTCGAGGCCCACGGATGCGAGCTGGCAATATCGTTAGCATTGGTACGTTAAACGTTGTGCGGGACCTACATGACCATCCTCTAGCGCGCGTATCATCGCGGCTTCGTCGATGACCTGATAATTGTGAGCGCTGAAGATCTACTCGCTCGTCAAGTTGCTCTCGCCTTCCCCCTCGCCGTGTTGACAATCACCGCCCCCTTCTTCAACGACCTAATCATCTTCTCCCCCACCAACCCCTCCGTCTTTTCATTCAACGGCACATGCACACTCAGCACGTCCACCTGCCTCAAGAACGCATCCCTATCATCCACGTACTCAATCCACTCCGGCGCCTCCGGATTCCGCTTGCGGTTGTGGTACACGACCCTTGTGCCAAAGGGTCGCAGCAGGTTGGCAAAGTAGAGCCCGATGCCGCCGAGCCCGAGGATGCCCACGGTGACGCAGGAGAGGTCGCGCGTGGCGTGCGCGACGGCGGGCTTCCAGGCGCCGGCGCGGAGGGTGTGTTCGCCGAGGGAGAATTGGCGGAGGCAGGAGATGAGGAGGTAGAGGGCGGTCGTGGCGGTCGCTTCGTCGACGGCGCCGGGGGTGTTGGAGACACGGATGTCTGAGAGGGGAGGGTGTGGGTAAGTATATGGAACGGGAGTGAGCGAACGATACGGAGACGCACTCTTCGCGATGCAAGCCTGAACGTCGATCTGGTCGTAGCCTGCGCCGTTGTGTGCTATCCATTGCACACCGTGCAAGCCATCTATCAACTCCTTGTCAAAGACACCGATCTTATTGGCGGAGCCATTGGATCGGTACATGGCTACGACGCCATCGTACTTGCCACCGGGCTGGAAGCCCTTCAAGAAGTCTGCACGGTCAGGCGAGTCAAGTTCCTATACTACCCGTCAGATAGTTAGTGAAGTGGATGCGATGAACGCACGATGGTCTCTGCTAGATCTCCGAAGAGTTGCTTCGCGTCTTCAGACGCCCAACGGAGGCGGCCTAGGAACGCAGATTGCGATCAGCTACGTGCTCTTCCCTCGCCGAACCTGTACCTCGGACGTACCGCAGATGAGGACCTTGGGGGACATGATGGCTCAGGATAGGATGGGGGACGAGCGTCGGCATTTCCGATAAAAATGACATGGCAATGTCGCCGCGGCTCGCGCTGGCAGTATAGTTAGGGGCTTGCGCGCTCGAAGCGGACCGACGGCAATCCGGACCGGACACGCTTGATCGCGGTTGAATTTTATGGACACGCTGGAATCTGCGGTCTGCATACTGATTGAGTACCCTGGTGGTTGTCAAAATGGGACTGATGTACTATCGATGCGATAAGATCTCTTCACAAAAATAAAGGAGCGCTGGCGAGCTTTGGATCCACCCAAGGTAGATCAAAATACATGCTGGAAAGGGCGCCTTTGGCGTCCTCTTCATGGCAAGATGGCCGAGTGGTCTAAGGCGCTACGTTTAGGCTAACGAACCCATCCGTAGTCTTTCGGGGCGTGGGTTCAAATCCCACTCTTGTCAACAGCGTCCTCAGCGACTTTTTTACGCGCGAAATACGCGCAGAAAGAGTCCAAGAGCCCTGGAACTTTGGTGTGACTCACCACAAGGTTCCGGCGTCGAACAAACGTACGCCACGTGAGATGATCAGGTAGCCTTTCCTCTAGAAGTCGCGCGTAAAGGTCCGCCATCACAGCGCCTCCTCCCGCGGGATGCTTTGCTCGACGCGACTCGTTCAGCAGCGCGCACGGGAAATAATCGTTCAGAAACCCCGGGTGCGCACGAGCTCGACTGACAGCGACTTATCCCATTGGCTCTGCATGCCTCCGCAATCACGATTGTCGATGTCGAGAACCAGAGGGAAAGCCGAATGTTCAAGACGACCGAAGAAGAACCGGCCACGTGCTGCAGGGACTTGAACATTGAGTATTTTAGACCGCGGGAACTTCCAAGGCTTTCTTCTTCCCATCGCCTTGTCCAGTCGTTCCCCGCCCTCCTCTCCCCCTACCCGCCCTTCACCAACGTCCACAATGCGTACCGCCGTCGCCCTTGCTGCTCTGCTCCCCGCTGCGGCCCTCGGTGAGGTGCAAGTCGCGTCTGGAGGTCTCCATTACTGACTAGGCTGCGCTACAGCGGACATTTCCATCAACTTCCCCTCTGGCGATGGATACTGGTGAGTAGCCTTCTGCGTCTAGGGGGACGATGAACTGACGCGCTCTACAGGGTCGCGAACCACTCGTAAGGCGTTTTCAGGCGTGTGGCGGGGAGGCTGAGCGCGCTAACCGTGTTATTCGGCCGTCAGGAACACGATCTCTTGGTGAGTTCGCATGGCAACAGCCCGCCGACAGCTCGCTCACGCCCCCTCCTCCCCAGGTCCGCCGCGAGCAACGACCCGAACGTCACGATCATCGTCCGCAACGACCAGAACGCGACCTTGAACGGCGACTACGACATCGCCGAGTACGTGAACGCGGCGAGCCTGGTGCGTTCGTTCGGTGTAATTGCGCGGTTGCTGTTCTCACACGCGAACCCACCTCTTCTAGACGTACACGGTGACGAACGTGACGCTTCTGCCCGGCACCGGGTACCAGGTTGTCTTCGTGAACACGTCGAACACGACGCAGGAGTACACGCGCTCGGACACCTTCGAGATTAAGCCCAACGGGAGTGCGTGTCGTCGGTCCTTCTCGCCTTGTCTCATCGCTAACGGGGATTGCGCTGTAGCTACTCCCGCGACGGTCTCCTCGTCTGCGCCTTCGGGAACCGCAACGTCCCACTCGGGCTCGTCTGGCTCCTCGGGCACCCAGTCGGGCTCTGGTGCGAGCGCATCCTCCACGGACGAGAACGGCGCACCCGCCAGCCTGTCCCTTCCCATGGGCCCGCTCGGCGCTGTCGCTGGTCTCATGGCCATGTCCGCTGCGCTCTTTCTGTAAAAGCCTCCTGTAGGCCATATCCACCGTCCGCTTTTACTGGCGGACGGGGCTTTTACGGAGCTTTCACTTGTACGGACTCCCTTTGCTCTCGTCTCCTTCCTTGTACTGGGCTCGTGTGTTTGTGACAGTGTCGGATTCCATACACAGGGCGACTCGAGTGTACTCTTGGTATCCCTGTTGTTTTATACCCGGTCATTACCTCTCGTCTTGTTGTTGATTGTACCCTACACTTGTTCTTGTGTTGGCTGCTATCAATCGTGCTCCTCTGATCGTGACTGCTTCGTTTGAACCATCGTGATTCTGCAAGAAGCAACGTAGCTGTGAAAAGTGCTTTTAAGAAAGACTTCAGGACGGTGCGTGGACGACGGAGGCAGCTTCAACGCGATCGAGCCTCCCCTCAAGTGCCCGTCTATATAAGCGCTCAGACAGTTTTGCACCTTTCTTCGTGCGGCGGCATGGCCATACTTTTCCCCTGTTGCTCATATCCAGCGCACTCTCTACGCGGATGTTCGAGTGTCAGGCCATGTTCTGAACGACCGGAGCGTCTTAGCACCCGATATCCCTCTTGACGCCTCGGCTGTAGGAGAGTGGATGGGTCGGTGGTTCCGTACATATCTTCTATCTTTCAGACTAGTGATGTGCCCGTATATCTCTAGCAATGCATTTCGTTGACTTCCTTGATGGTGTGCAGCGGCTTGTGCGAGGGCGAGGAAGTGGAAGTTCGAGGGGAAGGCCACGAGGCCGTAAGGATCGGTGACACGCTCGGGCGGCCTTGCAAGTAACCGACGGCGTCCATCGCTGTTTGCCTCCTACCCTCACCTTCCGTCTCGTCGCTCTCGCCACTCCTCAAGATGGTCTGTCTACGCGTATCCCGGGCTCTTGCTTACCTCGGTGCTGTCTACGTCGCGATCTCCATGATCTATACGACGACTTCGCATCTCCTGCAACTGCACCGCGCGCTGACGACATACTACGGACGCAACCTCTTCACCAGCTCAATCTCTTGGCTCGCTCCCGGTGGAAAGCAAGCTGCACCGGCTCCGCTCGCACGAACGCACCACGACCTCATACATGCCGTACCTCCTGGCACGATCTTCTGGAACTCGTCGACTCAGCAGCCTGCGGCGGAAACTCCAGAAGACCTCTTCCTGTCAAAAGCTTTCTCGAACTCAATGCGCCCGAGCAAGATCATCCCGTACTTCTACCGCGCTACGAACAGACCGGCTGCCAACGACATAACGATGACCACGCTCATAACTTCGAACCGTTTCCACGTCTTCTCGCGCTTAGTCGAGCGCTATCAAGGTGCTCAACAACAGGATTCCCCCGTGTCTTCTCTGACATGCTCCGACCTTCCTTTCCACGCGCATATAGGCCCCATTTCCGTCGCCATCCACGTCAAGAACGTCACCAGCCACGTCGACGACCTCCTCGCCGCCCTGCACACCCTCTACGCCTCCTCCCCGCTCATGGCCGCGCACGTCGACGTGCACCTCATCGTCGACGTCTTCGACCGCCAGTTCAACACCTGGCGCAACGTCGCGCGCTTCTTCGCGCGCACGGACTACGTGATGATGCTCGATATCGACTTCTCGCTGTGTACGGACTTTAGGAGGGTGATTCGGGAGAGTAGTGAGTTGAGGGGAAGGCTGGATGAGGGGGTGGCGTTTGTGATTACCGCGTTTGAGTATTCGAATTTGGACGAGGGGACGAATCAGGAGGTGTTTCCGAGAACGAAGGAGGTGAGTGGCATATATGTGTCTTCGTTGAGGACGATGGTTTGCTGATGCCCACGCCCAGGATCTGCTGGAGCTGGTGAATGTCGGGCGCATTGGGATGTTCCACGCGTCGTGGCAGCCCGGCCACAACAGTACTGAATATGCGAAGTACTACGCCGCCGCTCCGGGCGAGGTGTATGAGGTGACGCGATACCAGCCCGCGTACGAGCCGTACATCGTCATGAAGAAAGATGGCCCTCCTTGGTAAGTAGGGTAGTTGGCGTTCGCCGGTTTTACTTGCTGCCACAAGTGCTGGTCGTGTTTCTACACTGCTGACCTGTTGCCGTCAGGTGCGACGAGCGCTTCATCGGCTATGGTGGCAACAAGGCCGCCTGCCTCTTTGAAATATACCTCTCCGGCATCTCTTTCCAGGTCCTCGCAGACCACTTCATCATCCATCAGAACCATCAGTACGAGGAGACGATTCGGAAGAATGAGGTGCGTGCGGATGGCATGTCATATACTGTATGCGTATGACTTGGCCGGGCACCTTCGCCGTCCCAAGCCCTGTCCTTGCCTCGCACCACACGCGTCTGCTATGCGCCATTTGCCACTTCCTTTCCCTCATCTCCACTTCTTGCCACCACCATCCACCAACCTCTATCATAGCGCAAACACAACCGCAAGCTCTACTCCGAGTTTAAAGAGGAAACGTGCTTGAAGTACCTCAAGACCTACGCGGACGCAGGGCTGCTGAATACGCCTCTTGGGAAGAACGCGCGGGAGGAGTGCGTGAAGATCAAGGGTGTGGCGAAGATTGCGAGGCAGGTGAGTGGGACAAGGGGATGAGGGTCCATTGGCGCTGCGACGAGCGACGGGCCTCGAGTGGCAGATCTTGATCGCTGACTGACTTCTGGTAGATCATAGCGGACGCGGAGGGTCAGTTACTCGATGCCCCGACCTCGTAATCACCCATTTCCGGATAATAGGCCGTGGGGGCTATAAGCTCCGCAGCGCCGCTGGGTTACTATCATGTTCGTCGGTCTCTTTAAGCCTTTGTGCCATGAGAACTAACGTAGGTTAGATCAGGATCGCTGGGAAATTTGTGGCCAGTCACAAACTTGTATTCGCATGCAGAACAAAGGGAGGCCCCATTTGAGCACAAGCCATGGCCAATGGGTGCTTGTGTGGTGATCGCGGAGTGTGAATACTCTTGCGGAATATGTCAGAGTATAAAAGCGTTGTGAGTTGCTGCGACGTCCCCGTCCCCCCCCCCCTCGCCCTTGCCCTCTACTTGTTGCCGCCGTCGCCTACTAGCTCGCAAAACCCGGCAGCTTTTTTGGCCGTCGCGCTCACTTCTGCTATGGCTGACAACGAGCAAGATAGTCGCGCAGCACCTGGCTCGAGCCCACAGCAATATCCTGGCGAGCACTTCGCTGCCTCGGAGGAATCCGTGCCGTGTACTAAGCGCCCCGAACCTGTGGTCTTCTCTGTCGGCGACTTTTCAATTCTTTGCGATGGCTACGACTCGGAAGACGAGAGCCAGACACCAGTGGCATCGTCCGCGGCTGATCCTCCTACATCGCAAGTTGGTTCCGATGTGGCATGTCGGACCCGTGACGGGCATGGGCCTTCTTCACTTGCTGTCAACGACGATGTCTATTCAAGCGCCTCAGACTCTGAGGCAGACACGTCTGTGACCACCGAATTGAGCGTCACGGAGATCATGCGCGACCTCGAGCTGTGGAATGAGGAGGACGATACACCGGCTTGCATCGAGGATGGGAGTGCTGTTCCGTCCTCTCGTAGGGAAGTCTTGACCTCAGAACATAGCGCACGTGAGCAGTACCGTCGAAGGGTTACCTGTCCTCCCTGCCGGTGCTGAACATGCTGGAGGACCGCAAATTCCGTCTCCTGTTGACTTGGAAGAGTAGGTGAACTCAATGGCGGCCAATATCCTCCACTGTTCCCTGTCGGGACGTCAAATATGTAACTAAAGGCTGATGGTGTCTTGGCGTCATGACCTTGCGGTGCGCGCGCTGGAGAGTGTCGAGCTTTCCTCAGTTGACAGGAGAAGGGGTTCATGCAGGATTACTTTTGCAGACTTTTCTGCATGGAGTGTTCGCTGGCCTCTTGAAAATGCATCTATATAGTCTCTTGCCTCGGCAACTCGTTTGCTTCTCGTACTACTCTTGACCACAGTTTCATGGGGCTTGCATACTTTTCTAGCGGGCTTATCAAGGCCTCATTGGGGTTCGAACTCAGAAGCCGGGCGCCATTGTATTCTGAAGTGTTCGATGCCCGGACCGGACTCCGGACTCGACGTGTCCGCCGCGCGCGCCGCCAAAGGCGTCCAGTGACACCACTTTCTCCTCCGGCACCCATGTCCATCTGCTCATAATTGCTGTATATTCACGATGAAGTCTAAGAGGAGTGCACGGAAGGCGACATGGCTGGCGTTCGGGCTCGTCGTAATGTCTGCATTGACCGTGACCGCGGTGGACACGACCTCCATCCCCGATGCGGTGGAATCGGCGGTACCCAAAGACGTGAGGGAATTGAGATTTGTGCGCGTACGCGGTGCTGACTCCGAGCTATAGTCGCAGCACACAACTGCACATGCGGTTCCGCGAGCACAAACAGACGCAGTAAGCAAGAGTGGAATTAGCAGTGAAGCGCGTGCTCAAGTGTGTCGATAGGAGAGCTCAGTGCAGAGTATACAAGATCAGAATGTTGAGGGTGCGTCCCCTGCAACTCCCCTACCCTCCCAGCTGACAGACGATTCAGCCACTCGCGCATACAAATACGCGATGACGGTGCTGAACATGCTCACGGCGCACCAAGCACAACCAACGCTTGACCCACTAGCCGCACATCGAAACACACACTCCCGATCCATCCTATCCTCATTCGTCCCCGACATCAATGGTCCGGGACCCCTCGCTAGCGCCATGCGCATTCTCGCGCGACTGCAGAACCTGTTCCCCAGCTTTACAGGCGCGTCGAACATGGGTTACTTCTCGACTGCGACAAGACGAGAATACGATCTATCGGTCAAGGTCATGGACCTCCTGCAGCACTCTGCAGACCTGGGGAACATGGACGCACTATACATGATCGCGCAGCTGTCACTGGTGCGTGTCATGTATCGCTTGCGCTCTGCGTCTCTGACTGAACCCTGCTAGTTTCCACCCACTGAACTGTTCCCCTTGGACCCAAGTCTCGCGTACCGCACCTTCTCCAAGCACGCAGCAGAGACAGGAAATGCTACATCTCAATCCATGATCGCCTTCTTCCACGCCACCGGCTACCATGACGTGGTTCCCATCGACCAGGCTAAGGCTCAGCTTTACTACACTTTCGCCGCAAATGGAGGCGACAAGGGGGCACAAATGGCGCTCGCGTACCGGTATTGGAGTGGTATCGGAACGGTCGAGGATTGTCAGCGAGCTGTTGTGTGGTATGAGAGCGCCTCAGAGCAGGGTGGGTCATCGTCATCCTTACCTCAATCATCTACTAACCGATCTCATGCAACTCAGCTATGGCCAAATATCGCGCAGGCCCTCCTGGTGGACGCACGCTACCCCAGACACCTACACGTCTATCAGACTTGGTAGGTGGTGTGTACGGCCCGGGAGCCAGTGTGGCATCCACAGGCCTCAACGCACAGCGCCCGGCCATTAAGGCAGGCATAGCGCGTGCGGCAGGCGAGACTTGGGCAGACGTCCTTGAGTACTACCTGGTAAGTTGATTGACCTTCTAAACGGTCTTGCATCTCACAAACACTCACTAGTTTAACGCTGACCGCGGCGAGACCGACTTCGCCTACCGCCTCGGCAAGATCTTCTACCAAGGCAGCATCTACGTCTCCCCCGGAGGCATCGCCTCAGGCAGCGAAGGCGTCGGCGCCGTCCCACGCGACTACGAGCGCGCCCGGTACTACTTCCTCCTCATCGCGCGCCAGGTCTGGCCCCGCGACCCGCCGAACCCCCTGCACCCCTCCGCGAACCAGATGAAGGAGGAGGGCGGCCCCGTGGGGTACGCGGCTGCCGCTGCGGGCTACCTGGGCCGCATGTACCTGCGCGGGGAGGGCGTGAAGCCGGACATGGCGCTCGCGAAGATGTGGTTCCAGCGCGGGGCGGACCACGGGGATCGGGAGTGCCATAATGGGCTGGGGATTATGTTTAGGGATGGGCTTGTGCCGAATGCGAAGGCCGATATGAAGAAGGCGCTCAGTCATTTTGCGGTCGCGGCGGGGCAAGAGCTGGCGGAGGCACAGGTGCATATTGGGAAGTACCACTTTGGTGAGTGAATTCACGTTGGCAGAGTCGCTCGCCGGACTGATTCTGGCACAGAACGCGGCGAACTCGCATCTGCAACTACCTACTTTGAGGCCGCCATCCGACACGGTTCTCCCTTTGAAGCGTACTACTACCTCGGCGAGATCCACTCAGCACAGGCAGCGACTCCTGGCCTCCCTCCCCACGTCACCTCCAGCTCGTGTGCCATGGCCGTATCATTCCACAAGCTCGTCTCCGAGCGCGGCGTCTGGGAGGACGACCTGCTCCGGGAGGCTGAGATCGCATGGATGTCGGGCACGGAGAAGGGGCAGGAGGTGGCGATGCTCAAGTGGTGGATCGCAGCGGAGCGTGGGTCGGAGATTGCGCAGAACAACTTGGCCTACGTGCTGGATCAAGACCGTAGCGTGCTTCGGCTTACGCGGTTCTCGCCCATCATCCCGTCGAACGACACCGCGCGGCTGGCGTTGACGCAGTGGACGCGGGCCGCAGCGCAGCGCAACATCGACGCCCTCGTCAAGGTTGGGGACTACTACTATCACGGGCTTGGCGTCCCAGAGGAGTCGGAGCAGACCCGCTACGAGAAGGCGGCCCGGTACTACCAGTCGGCGGCGGACACGCAGATCAGCGCGCTCGCGATGTGGAACCTGGGCTGGATGTACGAGAATGGGATTGGGGTGCCGCAGGTGCGTGTCTGTGACTTGGGTCGGCGGAGAATGGGCTAAAGGGACGTGCCCAGGATTTCCACCTCGCCAAGCGTCACTACGATCTCGCATTGGAGACCAATTCCGAGGCCTATGTGCCGGTGCTGCTCTCCCTCATTCGCCTATACGCGCGCAGCATGTGGCACACCTTGCAAGGAGGAAAAGGTGGTCTGAATCTCTGGGAATGGGAAGACGAGGGTCAAGATGGTATGCCCTTTCCGTCAGACGCTGGTCAACGATACTGACTGACCAATCAGACGTGCTCTCTGGTCAAATACCGCCTCAAGTCGAGGATGGGCGAGAGCCGCCGAAAGAGCCCAAGGAAACGCCCTTGAGTAGGGACGAGGAACGGTATTACGAGGATGGCGGGCCATGGTATATGGGCAAGGCTCGCGAGGACTTCCGTCGACGCAAGAGCGGTGAGCCGCGTGGCCCTCGTGAGGATGAGGACCCCATTCAGGTAAGTCCTGGCGCACGATCTGCTCTACCTAGTCTCACGAACTCTTCAGTGGGCCCGCGACCGCCGAGCTGCTGAACAGGACCGCGACGGTGACTTCGGGCCTGAAGATTCCTTTGAAGGCACGATGCGCCTTCGCGCCGATGCCAAAGAAGACGACGACGCCGACGACATGATACTCGTGATCGCCCTCGTCGCGCTGATCACCGTACTGCTCTACGTTCGATCACGCATATACGACCAGCAGCGACGGCAGGCAGGGCAGGACGATGCAGCGCCTCAGAATGGTGGAAGATTCCCTCCGCCAGGCGACCCGGCGAGGAACGAGTGGAATATTCTGAGATGATTGAGGATCGCTTGGTTTAGCGTGTAAAACATATGGGAATGAGAGGATTTCCTGCTCTTCTGTTCGCGCGTCCAGCGTAATCGTGTCTATGACCTATTCACGATGGTCCTAGTGGTACGCTTCTCTGTCCATTGACGGCTTGCCGCTGCCCTCAATCCTGGGAGTGAGTTGCCTCGTATGGAAATGGATTTGTTCCCCGATATGGACGTCCTTGTAAGATTCCGCGGAATCATTACGGAATCAATGCGGGAGTAATTCATTTAATATTCCTTCTTATCCAAGGCTTTCCTCCGGGTTGGCCCTCCTGCGTGGCAAGCCCCACCCTCCCCTACTCTCGCTCCTGACCAGATGATGTGCGATAAGAAAAACAAAAGAGGGTCTCAGCTCGGAACATCTCCAGATCACGAGCCGACATGAATGTCACGGTAGTCACGATAGTCTTCAAAAATCAAATGCGCCCGCTTTCCTGCTTGTCCTTTCCCCTCCGCCCCCCAGGATCAAATCTCTAAAGCCCCGCTTGACAGCTCCTGCCAGCCTCTATTCTCTCGCAATGCCCCTCAACCTCGCTGCCCTGCATCCGCAGGGCCTCGTACGAAGGATCAAATATGCACGCAAGAAGCACCATGTCGGGCGCCAAAGCGATACCGTCGAAAGAAGCAAAGGCTTCGCTTTGTTCGCAAAGAAAGCTGCATCCCCCCTAGGTCGAGTGAAGGACCGTGCTCCGGCCGCTGCTCCTGCTGGTCTTCGCTGCTCATCAGCGACAGCGCTTATCCAGACGCAGACGCCGCTCGATTGCGGCTGCTCGCAGCGCATCGAGCAGCTGGAGCAGGAGGTCGCAGCCATAAGGGCCCTTCTATCCGAGCACATCTCGTCAGCCTCTCAGGTCGAGAGCGCCCACCGCTCCCCGATTCAGCTGGAGAGCGTCGCTGTGCAGACCGACATCGATACTTCTCCCACCGTGGGAAAATCCTCGTCCCCCGTCCCCCTCGAAGATGGTTACCTCGAGGAGCGCTCATTGTCTCCTACAACCTCAACCCCCGGTGAGTTGTCCGGCGATGCCCTATATCTCATCGCGCTAAACATCTCGTCTTATCGCCAGACAATTGCGATGGAGACACCAGCTACGGCTCCCTCGATCACACCCCCGACCTCACCTTCGACAATCCCACCGATATCTCTTACACCGCGTCGTCGATGGACGAAGACGACTCCCCTGTCCTCACTGTGTTGAACGCGGCTGAACTCACGTGTGCGCGTACTGCCGGCATGCATCATCCCCACGATCATCTCGGCAGCGAGTCGGCCGATTGTGGCATCGTGGAAGACCATGGTGCTTCCCTCGACCATGGCAGTCCGTTCGAGCTCGAGCATCTCCCATGCCTTCGGAAGCACGTTATCTGGGACGAGGACGTTGTCGATGATCGGTCCGACGTATCCTCAGACTCGGCCTCTATCTTATCCGAGTCGGAGTTCATCTCTAGTGGACTGCCCGACGCGATAGACGAGCTGCTTGATGAGCTTCGCAACGCACCAGAACGTCGTCCGACCCTGCTCGATCGTAGACCGTCATTAGAGATCCTCAGTCTCGTACAAGCTCGCGAGAAGCGTAATCGCAGAGAGGAGGTAGGCTTCAGGAAGTTCAGGCGCCTAGAGCAGACACTGACAACCAGCAGTATACCAGACTGCGGCGTTCGCTCGAAGCGGAGGACCTCGATGTCCAGTACGAGCGCATGTGTGTACGCCGCCCGACCGTCGCAGGCTACTACTATCAGCGGGCCTCGTACCATCTGCTGCCAGTGGCTACGCCCTTCCCACCTCACCCTGACTCGCGCCGCCTGCCCAAGTCAATGAAGGCCTCATTTAAGTGTGGACTCCCCGGCCTCGAAGATGATCTCCCGCCCGAGTATACGCCCTCTCCGGACAACTCTCTTCCGCCTGCATACGCGGTTACCGAGGAGATGGTCAAACGGGTGAAGGCCCTGGCACCTGCTTCCGCGGGACCCAACGCCATATCGATGACTCAATTCTTCGAATTGCTGGACATATTGCAAGCCGGGAAACCCCTACCCATCTTCGCGATCGGCTCCTGCGAGGTCCTCCACCAGCCGAGAACGAAACGCGTCGCGAACTGGCGCAACATTCACCTGGAGGCCGGCTGCGATGGCACCCCTCCGGCCAAACGCGCCATCGACGTGCTCGACCGCGCCGCCGCGTTCAATTGCATCGTTCCTCTCAGAGTCGTTGGGATTTACGACGTCGGCGAGCCGATAGACGAGCAGGACATGATGCATCGCCAGGTCTTCAATATGGCGTTCAGGATGCAGCCCACCGAATATCAAGCGACGGGGATGGTCTTGGCCGGAATATACCTAGCAAACGCCGAGCAGATCGTGCGGCGGGCGGCACAGAGGGAGCAGGACGCGGATGAGGCGCCTGTGCAGCTTCTGTCGATCGAAGAGCTGCAGCGCAAGCTGTTGCCTGAGCAACGGAGGCCGCCATCTTGCGTCCCCAGCGAGCTCATCGATCCTGATACAGGCTGCATCATGGATCCGGGCTCTTCTCCTAGCCCCATTCTGCCTGCGCACCCTCTCGTCGAGCCCTCTGCTCCTCTGCCAGTACGCTATTACACTCCTCCACCGTCTATCGAGCCGCCTGTTCATTGGATCGGAACGCAACTGCTATCCTCCATGGATGACTGCTAGTCAAGCGTTCAGTCTCATCTACCAGTATTCTCCGAATGTACTTGTGCTCCAGTTTTCTTCTCCCTTTCTGTGTACTTTTCCCACCTCTTAGGTACAATGCATCGACGTTGCTCGGTGCTGTTGGTCTCCCTATCGTCGTCTTTCCTGTTCTCTCTTATCTTGTACTTATATCTCCTGCCGTCTCTCAAATTGATTGTCCTTTCGGCAGGCTGCGGCTGAGGTCTATAGACCTCAAGCGCGCCTTGCCGCAAATTTCCTCGTAGTGTATGATGCGCGCGAATTAAGACCATCATACTGGCTGTGCTACGGCGGCAGAAGCGGACGAGGCGCTCATAGCGCGGCGATTGCGCCCTCCCCGCTTCACCTCTCGCTACCATGTCTCAGGACAGCTCTCTTCCAGACTACAACCAAGCTAACACTTTGGACGGAGGTCATGGACCCGAAGCGCACCCAATTGTTGTCACTGTCCGTTCGCCACCACAGTTGCAGGACTCCTCCGCCTCTCGCTCGGCGTCTACGTCCACCATGCCTCCGAGTCTGGAAAGCGCCAGCGAGCACCTGATAGCTGGCCTGTGCGAAGGCATGCGAGCGCTTGTCGAGAGTGCGCGAGCTCCACTGGCACTGACAGGGCCACTCGTCATCGAGCACAGAGAGCGGCGGGTTGCGCTCGGCAGGAAGCGCATGGAAAGCATGAGCGGGAGGGTGCGTTCGATTGATGTCCAGCGCGAATTTGGGAATTTGTTGAGCATGATGGGTCCCTTACAGAACGCTGCTCTCTATCTGAAGTCCAAGTTCGGGCTACTGGCAGCGACTGCGCCAGTACGGATTGAGGCGGCGTTCCGACGCGAGCAGGATGGGGCGCTGGAATGGATGGAGGTGGACATGGATGCGTGGGAGGAGCTGGTGCCGCATATGCATCGACTGATCATACGGTCGTGAAAATAGGCACAACACAGACCATTCAGGAGGGATGGAAAGACAGTTTGGAACAGTGCATAAATATACTGATGAACAATGAAAGAATGGATGCTCGCCCGCGCTCACGCGAGCTCTGACCTAGTCATCTCAACCGTCTCCTCGGGCTGGCCGATGACCAGACGGAAGTCGCGCTCCTTGTCGTACTCAAACCTATGCAAACAATCAGCATGTTTCCTCAGTCACCCTGCACCTGCCCACTCACCAACAAGTAGCCACAAAATCCGGGAACTTGCTCGTATCCGCCTC